>JAAEAF010003015.1:0-40585 GCA_011037195.1 Triatoma infestans
AAACAAGAAAGATGCGAGTGTGAGACCTTGCGGGGATTTTAGATGCTTAAACACCCAGACGATCCCGGATCGATATGGAGTCCCTAATATTATGCATTTAGAAACAATGCATATTTATATGGAAATGTTATTTCCTCCCGATTAGATTTAGCTAGGGCTTGCTTTCATATACCAATTAGAAATGAAGACATACCTAAAACAGCAATTATCACACCGTTTGGTTTATATGAATTTACAAGAATGTGCTTTGGTCTGCGGAATGCTGCCCAAACATTCCAAAGATTTATGGGTAATATATTCCGTGATTTAAATTGCTATTTTGTATTATTGGATGATATATTGACATTGAATCCTGCGAAATGCGAATTCGATAGAGCAGAAATAAATTTTCTGGGGTATTACATTACACCCGAAGGTATTAAACCACAATTAGCTAAGTGTAGGCAATTATTGACTTCCCATTACCTAAAGATATAAAAGCACTTGGCCGCTTTTTAGGAATGGTGAATTTTTACAGACCGTGCATTTTTCAAGCAGCAGCAATAATGAAACCTCTACATCGCTAACTCCATGAAAGTAAAAGGAACGATAAGACACCGATTGATTGGAATGAAGGAAGTAACTCAGCTTTCGAACAAAGTAAAACCAGTCTGACCGAGGCTGCATTATTAGTACACCCGAAAAGGGGACAGAACTCTCTTTAGCGTGCGACGCTTCAAACTGTTGTATAGGAGCAGTACTGCTGGACGATTCGAACATGTTCATATGGACGTGATAGGCCCGTTCTTCAAATGGTAAAACTTTTGTGTAACCATGAAGGACCGTTTCACCCGCTAGCCCGAGGCAAAACCAGTAGAGAATATAACAACTGCGGATGTTGTAGCTGCAGGTTTTTACCGATGTTGGATTAGCAGATTCGGCGTACCCAATAAACTGACCACAGACCAAGGAAGGCAGTTCGAGTTTGAACTTTTTCAACACCTTACTGACCTCCTGGGGACGCAGAGTATACGTACAACACCTTATCACCCTGAGTCTAATGGATGTGTGGAGAAATAGCATAGGATGTTAAGGTCCGCACTAACATCACATATGGATACTTCAAACTGCACTAATCATTTACCTACTGTACTTTTAGATCTATGCACAGTCCTGCGTGAAGAAACAGGTTTAGTGTGGCTGAAGCTGTTTATGGCCAAACATTGCGATTTTGGGAATTTGTGTCACCCACACCCACAACTTCAAACTTATCGGATTGGTACAACAATTAAAGCAAACAATGTCCAGTTTCAGCCCAGCTTAGCAGTAATAGGAATATTTTTTTGCATCAAGCAATAGACACTTGCACTCGCATGTTTTTTGGGAATGATCGGATAAGGAAAGCTTTGACACCCCCTAATAGGACCATATCGAGTAGTCAGTAGAACCGACAAGTTATGCACACTACAACTCCCAAATCGAGAAGTCACCGTCTCTCTTGACAGAGTCAAACCAGCTTTTATCCTGGCAGAACCATAAGAAGTGAGAACTAAAACTACAACCCCGCAAGTCAAAAGGAAAGCGAAGCAGGTATGGACGGCTTATCCGACCAAACGTGCGCTTTTTAGGCACAATTATTGGGAGCCATAGAGCCATGTCACGGGGGCTACCACCGAATAAATAACTCCTTGAACATTGATGGAAGAATCGATTATTCATGTCAGTTACAACTGCCTGTGCCCTAAAGGGAATGAAACTTTTTGAGAAAAATGGCTGCCTAGTGTGAGTTCTGTGTGTGTACTCTAGACTTTTTGGAAATAGGTTGTAAAACAAAAAGACATTGTGTAGATTTGAGTGGACACTAGTTTAAATTATAGGTAAGCAAGCTCGCTATATTTCAATAATTAAATTGGCCAGTTATTAAATTTACGTATTTCAGAAACGCAAAATACTATGTAGTAACTAAATTTGTGTATCAATAAACGAATATTGCCTAAAGTATCAATTTTAATTACCATAAGCCATTAAAGAAACATTTGTTTTGTCCTTAGGGGATCTCAAAACGTATTTTCAGAGAAAAGTTCATATTTTCAGTTTCGTAAAGTTGCTACATCGCAATACTTCCTCTTACTAGCAATATCAAGATTAAGCTAATTGTGAATTTAAAAGAAAGGGACTCTGTAATTCACCCTGAAGATTAACTATGTTACTGGATTGATAAGACGTATTGGGAGATAAATTAATGATATTTTACGATTTATTTTGTGAGGAGAGAAGTGTATATGGAGGGTACAGTGACAGAACGAATAAACGTGATTGTTGGTAACGTATTAAATGTAGAATGGTGTAGTCTTGGCTAATGTGAATCGTCTGAAGAGTGACGTGACAATTCGGAACTTTTGCTTGTTCTAACAATGATTAGCTAGTGTGGTTAACTTGGTGAACGTTTCAAAGGTGGTCAGGGGTTCCAAAGACGTCTAAGAGGTTCCAGCTCGACGTCTATGGAACTCGTCATCCAGTTGAAGGAATCTCGCTCTTCCCACGCCCTCGCCATTGCAGAAGACATGGAGCCGTATCTCTTTGTCAGCCTGCAGCGAATGATAACCACCAGAAGATTGAAGTGTACAGAAAAGCTATAATGACCACAAATATTGGCGCAGCTTTAATAAAATATAAAAAGTTTTTAAAAAGCTCATATAACCTGTACCTCAAACGAACATAGTGGTAAAGTTGATTCCATGTGGACAATATAAGTTGATGTGTTAACAATAAAAGTTACAGCCATTCTCTTTGGTGCTCCGTCCAAAAAGCGAACATATGAGGCTGAAACATCGGGCCACTACAATGTGGGTAAAATAAAGACGTTATATAAAACTCGGAACTAGTTCTCTACCTGAATGCACCTTGTTTTGAATTTATCTCGATTCGGACATATAACATAGACTTTCTTTTTCAATTCTTTAATCTGCGACATAAACAAATGATCAGCAACTCTCCTATGAACAATAATATTTTTGTGCCACCCGGAGCCTTCTTAGTGCACTGCCGGCCTCCGATCAGTCCATCACCGACCAGTGAGCTGTAGAGACACGTAGGAAGGGAAAATTTAAGGGCAGCATTGCTGGACTTGAAACCGAGACCTCAGCGTGTGAGACATGTGCGCTACTCTGAGCTAATCCCCTCCCATACATAATACTTCTTAATAACTACTTGTTGCCAGAAACTTTGAAAAGTCTAGCGTAACGTTAAAAGTTAGAATATTAAATTATTCATAACGGAAATTTGATTTCCATTTCGTTAAAGATTTCTCTACAAAATCTAATTAATGGTAAAAGAGCAGATTCATTCCGTATTTAAACCTTGGAAACTAATTATCTAGCTTCTTGAGTGGTACGGGGTATCTGTTGTTTGCCAAAGGCATTTAATAGGTGATAATAGTAGGTCTGCTGTTGAGAGGAGATGCTAATGTTGAGGAGACACTACCCCAACACTACAAAACCACTACAAGATAGGGTTGTTTCTTATTCAGCTGTTGTACGCTCATTTGTTTAAAACAAGCTGGGGATGTAAGGTTTACTGGAGGGGGGGGTGCGATCGAAGAAGGGAGGTATTCTAAAAGGAACAGACAGACGTGGCTAGCCCTATTACATAAGAATTAGCTCTTTAGTGCTATGTAGCTTATAGTATTCCCTTTCTCATCTTCTTTTACTAGTTGGCTCGTTTTGCTTAAACATTACCATAAGTTTCTCTGCCATAAAGATCAGTCTCAGTCAAGAAAAAAAAGGGGGGGGGGACAATTTAATGAAGAAAAATTCTTCAATACTAAAACACACAAAACGAGAAATATAATCAAAAAGATTTCCTTAGCGGTCATTGAGAACATAATATTTACACAGTTCGCCTACATTACTACTTCCTAGGTTGCACTGTCAACTTTAGTAGACTCCATGATCATAAACTCCTAGTGGCAAATATCGTAACTGAAACAACAGAAAACTTTGACAATAAGGTTGGCTATATACTTATTGGAAAAGTATTTCTTCTTTTCCTATAAGGTCTTACTTTTTCTCTTATTTATCTACTAAAGGAAAAATAAAGAAGGGAAAAAAAAAGATTCAGATTTAATATTCTTAGTGTAAATAGAGGAATATTAATTTTTAAAAGATATACACAAAGATACTTTTATTATAAAAATAAAAAAGTTCTTATAAAGGAAATTTCGCTACACCGACTTAACTAGAAGTTTAATAAAACATTTTTTATATATACTTCCTCACTGCGAGTGCAATCGGCTTTTTTAATTATTGCAATCTTTACTCTTTTATTTTAATAATGAAAGTAACAAAGTAAATAACAGTTATTAATAAAGTAAAAATTTGTCACATTAAATGATAAATGACAATTTATTATATGCGTAATAATGTTTTTAATTTATTTCTTTTGCTATAAAGGAGAATTGCAAGCCTATCCACTGATATTATCATTTTAAATATGGACTAAGAATTTTCGTTCATGAGGTCGCATGTCAAAAACTGAATTTCATGTATATTTATTTTAGTTGTGGTGGTTGGTTCCGCAGAGCTCGCCCGCCTCCACGAGGACCCATACTTCAAGTTCTTTTCGATATGATTGTTATATTTGATTGATTAGTGAATTGTTAAAGTAAATCCCATCAAACAACAGAGTTTAAAAATTAGCACCCCACGTTGTTGTGTCCAATGTACGAAAAAATTTGCAGCGCCCTAACAACCACAACAGGTGTTTCCCCCCAACTGACCCCATTCCCCTGACCTAGTTTAAAAGTTAGTTTTACATACAAAACACACGGTCAGTGGGTAAACTAAATTTGCTTGTGCAAAGGTATGTGTTGTCAAGCTGTCTGAAAAACGCATCCTGCAGATGGGCGAACGCCCGAAAACGGTGAGACCCAAAATGAAGCAGGCTACCACGGAAAATGTCTCTGATTATTTATTTTATTTTATTTTCAGGAGATCTGAATCATTACTGAAAAAGGACCCCTTAATCGAATAATATTTTTGTATTCAATAATCTACAAACAACCAAAATTATTGGTATACTAGAATGAGTTTGAGAACATCGCCTTCCAGGATTCAGTATTCCAATATTCTCATTTTTGTCATCTGATGGCAAGTCTAATTTAGCAATGATTGAAGAAATATCGCTTACATTGCTCTTCTTACAGTGTGATGTATGTAGCTGTAACTATTTTAGCTATAATTTAAACTGTCTAATAATGCACTGCGTACTCAAAGTTCTATTGTACCCCCACCACCGAAGCTTTCTCAGTGCATTAAAAGCGCCAAGTCACTGTCCTCTCATTATACCCAATATTAAGACCATTACGCTATAGAGGTTCCTAGGAAGAGAAAAGTCTAAGGGCAATAATGGTTAATAACGTAAATGAACCTTATAACAGGCAATTTTTATTGTTTAAGTATACTTTACAATTTCCAACGTTTCTGCACTCTACGTGCCATTTTCATAGGAATAATCTATTTATTGTTATAACATTGCTGAAAATTACAATTACATTTATTACATATGATTTTTCCTTTTTGTACAAAATTTATACTGTTTCACTAATTATACTAATGTCCGAAATTAATTACCTTATTTTTACTACCTTATTTTTCGTTTATTAGACATACTGAGGCTTCGTTCTATTCATTTTTTATTTTTTATAGCGTTGTTGTCTTAAATGTTGTATAGTTATTTAAAAGAGTCCTAATTAGCCTCGTTCGTGTATTATTAAGACCCGCGTGGTAATGAAATTTGATTTTCGTCTATTTGTATTATTTTTCTTTTTATTGTTGTTTATTGGCCTGTAATAATCAATTATCGTTGTTAAAATGTCAATTTATATTTGTTATATAGAAGTTTTAATTATTTACTTACTGTTTTAAAATGAGTCACCTTGCTAACGGGCTATTTCATGGTGGACTGATCTAGAGCAGTGACGTATTAAGGTTCCACGGTCAGTTTTATTATATTTTATGTGTGTTTAAACTGTGTTTTTATTATAAATATAATGTTGTTTTTTAATTATTTTTCATTTAATTTATAATTATTTAACAATTATTCTTTATTAGTTTTTTATTATTTAATAATTTCTTCTTAATTTTCTTTATTTATTGGAAGGTTATTATTGTGCTGGTTATTACTACACCTTATTTCTCCTATGTATTGTTTTAACGTGTTTAATATATTACTATATGTTTTGACATGTGAACATTCTCTCCTGTCGTTTACTATGCTATTTACGTATAATGCTATGTGTAGGGATTCTAGTATTTGTCTCTTTTTCGTACTTTTTTCCCTATTTCGTATTTTTTAACAATTAAACAATAAAAATTGGCTGTTATAAGGTTCATTTACGTTATTAACCATTACAACAAGTAAAAAACAGCTATACAAGTAACCATAATTATCTAAGGGCTACTTGCCCAGCACGAAACCACCACCTCCGCGTACAAGTCCAGTCATAAACGTTGAGCAAATTCAACCCCTTATGTGTACTGTCATTGTCGTTTACTCCTAGAAGAATTGCCATTGTCTCTTACTCCTAGAAAAAGAAGTATTTCGCTTGTCAAATTTTCGACATTGAATATTTGCCGGAAATGATATTTTGAGTTTTCCTGAGTCAGAAAAAAAAATTTAGCGAATCTAAATGCAATATTTCTGTATGTGCATGTCTCTCCCTCTCTCTCTCTCTCTCTGACTCTCACTCGCTCTTTGTATATATGTGCAAACCAAAAAAAAAAATCGAAGACGAAAAGTCGCAGGATGCCTAAACTCGGTATTCTAACTACCACCGTCTCTGACACATAGGTTTCCAACAAAATCCATCTGCGTCCGAAATGCGTCTTTATTAAATGAAAATCTCAATGTTTATCATTTATCTCCGAAACTACTCCAACGATTTTCATCAAATCTCATATGCTATTTAAATACATATCTACGTATCAGCTGTATTTCTAATATTTTCCCCGGGAAATTGATTTTGAGGGGGGGTGGGAATTCTGGAGGAACAGTAACGTTAGACTTTCCTTTAAAGTCACACTTCAATTTGATGTATGATTCTACCACCTATGTGATATTAATGTACATTGAAGCATTACTGGGAATTTCATTTTTGAAGAAAATCGAATACGGAAAGTGCCATTTTATAGAATAAGTTTTTGATTTTTTTGAGCTTTTTCTTGAAAATAACTTGAACGATTTCTTTTAAACTTTAAATGCTAATTACGCCGACATAAACTTATTACTAATTTTTATTTTGAAAAATTTTGTCTTCGAAATTGATTTTAGGCTATTGGTTGGAATTTGTGATGTTAAAACTCTTAAGTTTGGTTAGTCCAGTATTATTGAAGCGCCCTTATAAACTTTAATGTAATCTTTTTTCTATCTTCTAGGATTGGTAGGTGGTACTCTCTGCCTAAATCCAACGATCCAACTAGATATAGACTAGTACCCCAAATAAATATTAAATTTTTAAATCTAATGTTCAATGATAGAAATAATACATAATAAAATTCAATTAATTTAAAAACAAACATTTAAAACATCAAGAATAACGGTCTTAGAGCAAAGCCACTCCCGTCGGGCTATTATGGATATGTAGTCAAATTAATAATGTAGTTAAATTATGCAATTTAGTAAAGTGTACACGTACTAATTATGTTAATAATCATTTTTCAATGACAAATTTACATGAAAAAAAAGAAGGTGATATAGGAATTCTGACAGGCTACTTCACAAAAACTGATTGTAAATATACATTGACTAAATAAAGAATTTACTTGTATATTCTTAGAAACAGAATGTTTAAAAACAAGCTGCAAATATATGTGTGTAAGGTAATGAATCAAATGAATAACTTACTAATTTATTAAAACAGTGAAAATTAATTAGTGAAACATTAATTTGGAATTCGGAAGTTCAAATTATCTCAAACAAAGATACATCAACGTATTTGTAAGTTACACCTTGTAATATGTTAAATATTTGATATTAAAATATTAGATCCTATTCCATCTGTTAAAAAAACGTTATCTTGGACTATATCTGGACTGACAAATATCATGGACTCCACATACCAGACTGAAAAGACAAGAAGCTAACCGACGCTATAAACTCCTTGCAAGGCTAATCGACAGACGTTCAAAACTAGACTTAGACAACAAAAGACTTTTATATCTACTGTTATTAAGACGAATTTGGCCAAACGGCATTGAAGTCGATGGGGATCGACTAA
This sequence comes from Triatoma infestans, assembly GCA_011037195.1. Classification (NCBI taxonomy): domain Eukaryota; kingdom Metazoa; phylum Arthropoda; class Insecta; order Hemiptera; family Reduviidae; genus Triatoma; species Triatoma infestans. The sequence continues at coordinate 8,255 of JAAEAF010003015.1, forward strand.
ACGTTCCAATTCCCAATGCATCCAAATCCTTGCAGGCAAAAATTCTGCGGAAAAATCTTAATACTCCATTTTTTGTAGCGATCCTCATTATCCAAGTTATGACACATCTCTCGGAAAAGTACCAGTGCCGAGTCAGCAAAGGCTGCTTTCATATAAATACAGCCACCGACCAGCAGGCAGGCAGTTCTCAATTCACCACCAGCCAGTTCACATCTAATTTCATATATAAGCAATTGTGCAGTTATTATTATTATTATTCTTATTGTTGTAATTTCTAATAAAACTCTTTTTTTAAAAAGGCTAGTCCGGGCTCTTGTAACATAACTGGCGCCCGAACAGGGACTGCGAAGGCTTAAGTCTAGTGCGACCACTTGTCTCACTTGCGACCATTTGTCTCGAAGAAGACTTGAAGCTCCCACATCAGTGGCTAATTCGCAGCACCCCCACCTACAAGAACCAGGACCATCCTCAGAAGCAAGAAGAAAGGCAAGCTGGCGAATCAACAGCAGCGAACTAAGGTTTTAAGTAGCTCATCTATCATTAAACCTTCCAAATTAGTGCTCCCTAAAGAAACTATCCCTGAAATGGCCCAAATTAACTATAAAATTTCCAAAGAAGACTATGACCACATCCCATACTTTGACGGAAACCCTTCCGAGCTAGCGTTCTTCTGCGAGATTGTTGAGAGTGCTTTCGCTACTGTCTGCGCAGAAAATATAGTCGAAAGGGACTACAACCATAACATTCTATTTATAAAAGTAAAAAGTAAATTAGTAGGGCCCGCTAGAAATATCCTTCTCTCTAACAATGTGGACCACTTACTAAATTTATTAAAACACTTAAGAGAAAGTTTTGCCGACTCGAGGTCTTACGAGATATTAAAAGATGAAATTTTCCAAACGAAAATGCATGCTAGAGAGTCTCCCATTGACTTCGTCAATAGGATACAGGAACTGCGCAATTTGGTTTATATTAGACTTTAACTGGACGGACTCACAGCAGACACACTAAAACAAATAATAACAAGAGTAGACAAAGAAATAATCTTTCATGTCTACAAATGCTTGCCTCCGACATTAAGCAACCATATCATGATATTCGACCCCAACACTCTAGACGAAGTACGGAGCATAATTTATAACAAATGTTCTTTTATCGTAGCTAACCTAAATTCTTCCAAAAGGCCCAACCAACCATTTCGAAAACCAAACCAGTACAACCAATACCAACAACCTTACAGACAACCATACACTTACAGACCAAGCCCACAGCACTTCGCACCACGCGTCCCCATGGCTCAAGCCCAGTACAAACCAATCGAATATAATCCCAAACCTATAGAGCCTACTCCCCAGACCTCTCGTTATCAGTCCCAACCTCAACGACTGAATGTCGGACAATCCTACCATCCGAATCACCCAAACAATCCTGAACACCCCTTCAATCGACCCAGACTACCCCCTGGTTACTTCTCGCAAAACACTGTGTCTATGCGTACTGCGGGCAGACCCAAGTTCAAAGATTACATCTCACCGCATGAACTGACTCACTGTCAGCAGGAAAATTATTCGGAACCCGACAAAACATACGATGACAGGATTTCCCGACTAGAAAATTCTCTTGAAAAAATCACTGAAAAATTTGATCATTTTTTAGACGTTGGCCACGGGAGCCAAGAAGGCCCCCCGAATACAATTTAAATTTAGTGGACAAATCTCTCCCGCACTTCGAAGACAGACACGGACGAAAATGGCTCGTTGACACCGGATCAGCCGAGAACTACAAAAATCCTAGCGTTGTCCCGACTGACGTAACACTATCTAACGACCCATTCATAATAACGACACCCGCAGGTAAAAAGAAGGGAGAACAATCTTGCACCCTCAATATACAAGATACTTTTCACGTAAAGTTAGACACTAAATTCCACCTCTTTCCCTTTTCAGACAAATATGACATTTTACTAGGACATAAGACCATGCAAGAACTTGGCGTGAGCATCGACTTAAATAAAAATATCCTTTCTTACCCTCAGGGTACGATCCCCTTAAAATTTACACTCGACATCCCGGAAAATAAACTAAACGAAATAAAATTAGAACAGGGAGTTAATTTTATAGAACTTCCGATAAAAAATAAAGAGTTAAAGAACGGATTAATTAACGAGAATATAAAAGTAAATGATAAGGTCACAATTAAAGAAGGCCTCTATAGTGTTAAGAATAATAAAATCTTGTGCGAAGTTGAATCCAAAGAAGTCATGGCCATTTGCCCTGAACCTATGGATGTCGACGAACCGCAGGAAATTAGTTTAAGCATACCGGACGTAGTAGTGACCAATTGTCCCGAAATGTCCGACAAACTTAGGTTAAGAGAAAAAAAAAATGAAATTCCTAAACTAATAAGAACTGAGCACATGAACTCAGAGGAAAAGAATAAGATAATAGAATTAATAAAGAACTACCCCCAAATAATCAAAAGAGAGCATGACAAACTAAGCTGCACGGACTTACTGAAACATAAAATTCGAACGACTGACGAAAACCCCGTATACACGCGAAATTACAGATACCCGGAAATATATCGGAAAGACGTACAGGTTGAAGTGGACAAACTACTAGAGAATAAAATAATACAGCATTCGAATTCCCCTTACAACAGCCCAATCTGGGTAGTACCAAAGAAACCAGACGCTTCCGGTAAAAAGAAAATCAGAATGGTTATAGACTATCGCAAACTTAACAACAAGACGATCGAAGACAAATTCTCCCTTCCGAATATTGAAGACTTATTCGGTAAAATAGGACGCGCGACATACTTCTCAGCAATCGACTTGGCTTCAGGGTTCCATCAAATCGAAATGGACCCCGAATCAGTCCCCAAGACAGCATTCTCGACGGAAAGTGGACATTACGAATTCCTGCGCATGCCTTTCGGGCTTAAGAATGCGCCTCCCTCATTCCAAAGGGCCGTAAATTCCCTCTTTTCTAGGATCCCTAACGTACTAGTATACATGGACGACATCATTATCTTTTCGGACAGCTTAGACGAACATATAAAGCACCTTAAGACGGTCTTTGACAAACTCAGACAACACAATCTAAAAATTCAACTTGACAAGACGGAATTCTTCAAACGCGAACTTCTCTTCCTAGAACACATCATCTCTGACAAGGGTATACAACCTAACCCGGCCAAACTAGACGCCATCGCTAAATTTCCACTTCCCAAGACGCAGAAACAAATCAAACAATTTCTCGGACTCACCGGCTACTACCGTAAAATGATTAAGAACTACGCCAAAATAGCAAGACCCCTGACTCTCTCACTAAGAAAAGACAAGGACATAGTAATTGACGATAGTTACATACAAGCCGTTGACACCCTAAAATCCCTCCTGCAGAACAGCCCTATCCTACAATTGCCTAACTTCAATAAACCTTTCACCCTTACAACAGACGCCTCCAACTACGCGATAGGAGCCGTCCTATCCCAAAACATTGACGGAAAAGACCTCCCCATATCCTTTGCCTCCCGCACATTAAACAAACAAGAAGAGAATTACTCTACAATAGAGAAAGAATTATTAGCTATCGTGTGGGCGTGCAAACATTTCAGACCTTACATATACGGACGTAAATTTATCATACAGACGGACCACAAACCTCTACAGTGGCTACATAATCTAAAAGAACCGAACTCTAAACTTATCCGCTGGAAATTACAACTAGCCGACTTCGACTTTGACGTTAAGTACGTCCAAGGAAAGACTAACGTAGTAGCAGACGCACTATCACGAAACCCACCAGAGGAACAACACCTTAACGCCCTAGAAACCGCCTCTCCAAACCCAGAAGAAGTCCTAACTGAATTCCTGTCCGCCCCTTCACCTGAAAATAGCGACGACGTCCTAGAAGATTTAGCCAGAGCCCTTAACATTAACGCCGAAGACGACAACGGAAACACTACCGCCGAAAACGAAAACATTAACGCCGGAGACGATAACGAAAGCCTACAAACCCAACACTCTCAAGAATCCTCTAACAGCCAAATTAAAGTAATTGACGACAGAACCCGCTGCATTAACGTGGAAAAATTCCAAATTATTCTAACTAGAGGCAACCCCGAGACGAAAATTCCGATCAACAGACCTTTTAATAAAACGCGTTACAATTGGTACACCAGGTACCCATACTCTAACGACATAGACGAATACTGCCTAGAATACTTACAACCAAATCATACGTACGGCGTCCTGTGTTCCCCTCCTATCGAAGACTCCCTTGACGAACAGATATATGACCAAATCTTTGCCCCCTGTCCGACATAATAAAAGACAAATTCCCAACAGTCAAAATTAAACGCTACTATACAAAAAGACTAGACATAACCGACCCCGCGGAACAAGAAGAAACTATTCAAAATTATCACGTTGGTAAAACTGCTCACCGTGGCATACACGAAGTATACAGATCCCTAACTAAACGCTACTACTGGCCAAAAATGTTAGAACAGATAACAAAAGTAATAAACAACTGTTCCCTCTGTAAGGAAGTTAAGTACGAACGCAGACCAATTAGACAAGTTTACGAAATCACCCCCACTCCTTCCAAACCTTTCGAGAGACTACAAGGAGACATACTGCACTACGACGGAAAGCAAATTTTCACTATGATAGACTGTTTTTCAAGAAAACTGTATGGTTATCTAATCAAAACGGCATCCGCAAATGAAATTGTCAATTCACTAGAAAACTACCTCAGCATATTCCCGTGCCCCAAAACGATTCAATTTGACAATGGTACGGAATTTAAAAATGGACTGGTAGAGAATTTCTTAAAATACAATAACATAGAAACTCACTTCACGACCCCCTAACCACTCAGACTCCAACGGACTGATAAACCGAGCACACTCAACCCTCATAGAAATTATGAACATAGTAAACAGACAAAAGAATTGCCCCATGTACAAAACTCTAAGACTAGCATTAATAGCGTACAACAACTCTATAAACTCTAACTTGACTATGACACCTAATGAAATTACTTTCGGGATACAGCCCAATACATACGCAGAAGACCTAATTCTAGAACAACGAGTCAAAGAGTATCATGACGACAAGGAGTTAATAGCTCGCGTAATAAAAGAAAAAATTGATAAAGAGAAAGAGACCCGTACAAACAAACTAAACAAAACTAGGGAAAAAATCGAAATACCAGAGGGAGAAATATTTATTAGGGATAAGCAATACGGAAAAGCTAAACCCAAATTCAAAAGAGGAAATTATTCTAGGGAAACTAAATTAGCTACAGTACAAAGGAAATCTTTTAAAGTACATCCTAATCTATTAAAAAGACATAGAAAATTTACACAACAAACTCTTCCTGTTACAGATAAGAACGATGAATCACGCATCCCACATACTAACGGCAATAATACGCATACTGCAACTGCTGACGGCGTGGAATGTAGCCGACAGTTTACAGATAACAGACCTGAGTCTGGGCCCGGGAATTCTGCCAGTGACGCATAATCCAGTTTACGTAATAGATAAATATTATACTTTCATACACGTTACTGACGTACAACTAATAGATATGGAATTAGATAAAATTTATCACATTATTGGCACTACCTATCAGCACAACCGGACAGCACAGATAAAATCACTCTTTAAATATTATCACTATCTTCGTAACAAACTCGACCATTTGACAGTTAATAAATCTCGGCCTAAACGCGGACTAATCAACGGCCTAGGTAAGGCCATATCCTGGCTAACCGGAAACATGGACAGTGACGACAAGGAAAGGTACGACAAAATTATAAACACGATCGAACGTAACAGTTTTCACCTCCAAAACAACCTAAAAAGCCAGATGGCAATAAACAAAAAGGTAATCGAAGAATTCAATCACGACATACAAATTATACGGACTAACAATGACCAAATGACTACCTTCTTCTCCAACCCTATAATCAGCCAAGTTGAGCTAAATCAACAATTCAATTCGATTCTCTTTAACTTGATCCTTCTTGCCAACAAGATTGACGACGTGGAAAACTCTCTAGAATTCTGTAGGTTAAACAGCATACATTCTAGTATTTTCTCTCTTAAAGATCTCGAGTCATTACAAAAGTCCCACAATATCACGTTCATAACAGCAGACATCGAGGCACTCTGGCAGTTAAGCAGGGTACACTGCTCAATAAAAACCTGGAGTATCTACTACTTCATTAGCGTTCCCCTAAAACCCTCCTCCTTCGAAATGTACTTCCTCTTATCCTACCCTGTAGAAAAAGACAACCACCTTATGACAATTCATGTCCATCCTCCTTTGATCCTACGCCTCCAAGATGAGTTATTTACAGCCACCTGTGAAGACATCAACGGTGATATATATTGCCGCCACAAGACCATCATCCAGGACGACTGTATTCGCCAGATCATATCCAACATCAACCTCTCAGCATGCAAGACAATATACACGTCCAGCGCGCCGTTCATTAAGTATATCAACCTCATAGACCACTTCCTAACTTTCAGAACCAACAGAATAGTAATAAACAAGGACCACCACAACGACACCATGTTCTTAACTAATACTAGCCTAATAAAACTAAACCAAGGTGAGACTCTACTGGACAGCAAAGCAATACCAATATACAAAAACTCAAGGAGCGTCACAATCACGGCACAAGTATTCTCACACACCAACAGAAATATATCCTTCGAAGACCTCCACAGGATCAATTTACAGATGGAACCACTGGAGCTGCTAGAGGACGTACCCAGTGGCACGACACACCTCTATTACCTTATCATCCTCCCAGTACTCCTACTACTGTCTCTCCTCCTGTATGTTTGCTATGTCCTCAGAAAGAAGGCTAAACCAGGATCGACGGAAGGAGACCAGCTAAGACCTACACCACTACAAATCTACCCTGGACTTCCATGCCAGTTGTCGCAGGAGCTCCAAACTTAAGGAGGGAGGAGTTATGACACATCTCTCGGAAAAGTACCAGTGCCGAGTCAGCAAAGGCTGCTTTCATATAAATACAGCCACCGACCAGCAGGCAGTCAGTTCTCAATTCCCCACCAGACAGTTCACATCTAATTTCATATATAAGCAATTGTGCAGTTATTATTATTATTATTATTATTGTTGTAATTTCTAATAAAACTCTTTTTTAAAAAGGCTAGTCCGGGCTCTTGTAACATAACTTCCATAATGACCTGAATGTTCTTCTTCTCCACGATCTAGCAAAATCTCGTTTTCTGAAATTCCATTCCTCTACTGCAGCTCATTCCAATTCTCTAATAGAACAGCTTTCTTGTCATACAATACCAGGTAACCCCCTAAGGGATTGAAAAGGAGATGGCCTCCTGATCTACTATTGTCATGATACTGTGAAGTATTGTGAAATAATGTATCACGTTTAATGATAATGGATTATCAACATTGGGTGCCGTCTCCAATCTAGCATCCCATGATTGTATTAGATATCATTATTTTTACTTGTTGTAGATTGTAGATTGTTGCTGGGGATTATCGCACTGCGACCTTAAAGATCTATTGTGCCCTCCGGAGCCTTCTCAGTGCACTGCCGGCCTATAAGCAGAGTTCTCTAGCTGCAGATAGCACTGCTTATCACCGGACAGGGAGTTGTAGACAGGCTCCTAGGAAGAGAAAATCTAAGGACAGCATGCTGGATTCGAAACCGGGACCTCCGCGTTGCTAGTCAAGTCGGCTACCACTGAGCTATTCCTTCTGATGCATACCCCTGTTTGAATTCTGTGGTTTGTTCTTGTTCTGTAAGTTGGTAGATGATGTCGAGCATGGTCCATAAGCTGATAGTCTGACATTTTTTGTAGGTTACAAAAAATTTTGTGTTGAACAAAAATTACCTGTTACTTAGTCACATATTCATCATAAGATGTTTCCGTCCTCAGTCATCATCCTCTCTGCAGGGGTGACCGGGGTATTATTTTGTGATGCCTCTTCCGCGCGTATTTTTCCCGCCAACCCCTTCGTCCCGTCGCCCCGCCTCCCCCTTCACCTTCTTCTCGTGGTTTGAAAACTTTTTCCCCCATGTGCAGCTCATGGAGGTAAGAGATTAGTAATCTGAGTCTAGTCAGGGAATGCCGGGTGGTTCGGACATCCCATTTAAAAACTAGCCGCAGGTCCTTCGGGCGTTTGCCGTGTGTAGTCTGGCATTGTCGGGCGCAGGCGACTTCCCTTTTCAGCATGCTCCCCTTGTTGTTCTGAAGTCGCCCTCCGCAATTTTTTTAGAGTCTCACAGTATCTTGCAGAAGTTGCTGAGGCTCCTCCCCTCCCCTTGGGCATATAGTTCAATTAAAATTATGCCTTGTATAGTCCCCAAAACACGTGCCTGAATTTCTTGGCTGAAATTGTGTTTTGAACTGTTTTGGGGAGGTGAGAGGTGTGCTCCCTGTTTTAACTGCCTTTTAGGTTTTCAGTGTGTAGTGTGCCAACCCAAGTTCATCTCGCAGTAGTGATGAGCGTGAAAAAATGTCATCTCCAAGGAGTTTTGTAGCTTCTCAAAAACTCACAGCCTATTTCCAACTTGGGGAGATTGGATTGACATTTTTCACGAAACGTATTGTCGGTCGACAGTTCTCAACGTACTGACCTCGAACGGCGGATCAGGCTACATGACAGTGTAGCCAACATGTCGAAAGCAAAATCCCTCCGGCCGTGAGAGCCTCAGTACTGTTACTTACTGGACATGCCTCGTAGTTTAAATGTGTTGCGCACTGTTCTGTCGAAGTGCATTTAGTACTGAGCTGTGGTAACCCCGTGGGATGGCTACTCCGCAAGCAACTGCATGCAACTGCAATTCTTTTGCGTTTGAAACAGTTGAAAATGTCAAAAAAATAATAAAAAAATTGGAAATATATGGTAATATTGAACTAATGAAATATATCTCGAAATAATGAGAATTTTGTTACAGCATGGGCATTATCTAATTCCTATTGTATAAAATTGAATGGATTTTAGTCTCTCTTCATTCTATCAAAACAATATAAATATAATGGCCACTGCTTGAGAAAATAAATAGGAAGTAGAAGAAAAAGTAGAGAAGAAAGTACTAATAAAAACAGAGACCAAAAGAAATTATTCTGAGTTAATTAAAGCTAATTTCATTAAGAGTGTTGGTGATGCATAAGAGTGAGCAAAGTATTTGGACGGGGCACACAATAGTCCCGGGGACCTGCTCTGTTACAATATTCTTTTTCTTGGAATGTTCACTAAAGCTAAGAAGCTTTTGTAATAAAAACCTTTATTATACTTTGGGTTAAAATGTTTATCTTAATGCCCCTTATTTACTTTAAATATTGCCAAGTGTTTAAATCTCTTTTTTTTTCTATTACTTTTTTAATGAAATTTTAAGAAGTCTGTGCCAAAATAAAAAATTAAAATTATGAAGCAATAGGAAAACTGGATTTCGTTCTTTTTGAATTTATAAATATGGAACTACGTTTCTTAAGACCTACAGCTCGGCAACTTTGTCTCGTATTTCTACGCGAATTGATAACGGCGGGGGCAATTAGTTGTGGGAGCCCCCTTACGTATTTGAAATCTGACTGGTCGCACGGTTGAGCCAGTCGTATTTTCTATTATTCTATTTATATGAAAATTCATGCTATTTTTTATCCGTTTTATACTACATTACAATTAGTGCCTTGCACAATACTGCATTGATTAAAGGATCATATTGTCTAACGTGTCTGATTGGGTCCACCCCTGTGAGTTCAGTTGAGTTTCAAATGCCAAGTCTGACGGTACTAGTTGTTTTTGTTTCCTGGCCACTGACGCCATCTTGAATACTACAGCACATGTTTCTCAAACCGGAACTCAACTTTATTGCAGCTCCAAGCAACTAATACTTACAATTGAATCTAATTTTATTGAAGACATCTCGTCATAAACACCTTCAAGAGGGGTTATTATAATTTTCGCAATTCATTCTTTATCAGGTTGGGACGCCAAGGCTGGTGGTAAGAACAGTTATTTGTCCTATTCCATCCTAATTTCCTATTATTATTATTGCCAATATCTACTTTAACATTCTTGCTTCACTAGCTGAGGACTTGGCAACCTTAAAGAAGCATTTTACAATATTACGTATATTGCTGTGATCATCAACTAAACTCGTGCGATTTAATTTTCATTACTGACAACTTCAAGAGCAGTGGATTCATTATTTAATGTCTTATTAACATATTTAAGGAACTAGTACCAGTTGAATTTAATAGCTGAATGACACAGCCTTACTCAACGGTGTGGCCAGTCAGATATAGCACTTTTATTTCACTTCTAGTGCACTGGGAATCTTCACATCCAGGTATTTCTTTTGGTGAACTAAACTCTTTTGCATGTGCTACATTAAATTCTGCCAGCACCTATTTCAAGGGTGTATACGTAACTTTATCATATGATCCTTAATTGGAGTTGTTCAACTTATTACACGACATTATGGCATTTTAAATACATTACTTTTTGGTAGTGATTCATAAAGGTATATTTTCTTTTATTAACATTGCTCTATTCTTCCATTAGAGCTGCTCATCCATTGATTAGAAGCTGGTTCACGGGGCTACTTCTAGCATCCATAGCTTCAGAGGCCAGTACCTAGGATCTGCATTTGATCTACATCACTATCCAGGCCATTACACATTTAAACGACGTTAAGCTAAGCCTATTACCAAAACTTTCTAGTAGCTGAGACGTCATTTAACTCGTCAACAGTTTTCTTAAACTAAATGAATTTATCAATTTCCCAAATTGATAATATATCCCAAACTTTACTGACTAATTATCATTTCGAATTAACAATCTAATCATAGTTAAAATAAACAATACCTACGTCAATATTCCATCTGTAAAAAACAGAGATCAGTACTATGTTCTCTTATTAATAAAATAGGTTTGTTTTTCTGTTTATGTGTTTTTCTCTTTACGGGCACCTCATCACATTTGAATTGCATTACATACATATATGACCGTATTCTAATATGCACCCTCTTCAATAGCTTCTCACATGTCACTGTCATATCTTATCCTGTACAACAGTACAGCAACAATGTTTATTGCAAAATGCAGCAGCAAAAATAATAATAATAACAATAATAATAATAATAATAATAATAATAATAATAATAATAATAATAATAATAATAATAATAATAATAATAATACAATCTAGTATTAAACACTCATACGACTTTCTTTTAGTTCAATGAACATAAAATAATGGACAAAGTTTCTTTAAAATTATAGTTTATCAAATGTTTTGTTTGGCTTGCCATAAAAAAGGTGGTAGGGGTTATCATGCATATCTGATTGTAAAATGTAGCCGTACACATTTTCCAAACCAATCAAGCTTGTTTAAATCAAGACCAGTTTTAATGGAACTGACAGATTCAATAGAACTCTAAAAATCTGTTTTCACAGAAAAAATGTTTCAAATAAAAGTGATTCGTTTTTATCTCTGCATTCAACAGACCAAGTTTAAAGAAAATTGTTTGATCATTTTCGAGAAAATTCAAAAACCTATTCTGGAAAGTCACATTGCTGGTCAACCGATTCAAATTTGGAATTCTAGCAATGCTTCCAATGGATCTTAATATTATATAGATAATAGAACCATTAATTATACTGAACTGATACAATAAAAAAAAGCTTAACGTTATTGTTGTCCCAGAAACCCCCCCCCCACCAAAATTTCCCGGTAAAAATGTTTCAAATAAAAGTGATAGTGGCTGCACACATTATGTGCAGATAGTTTAAAGAAAATGGTTTTAGCTGTTATGAAAAAATCGCCAAAAACTGAAAAAATATATTCGATAAAGTTGCATTTCTAGTTGATGGATTTTGACTTTGTGATTCCTTAGTGGAATACCAGCTTTAAGTTTCCTACGATTTTCCATTGTTAAAAAATGTATTCAAGTACATATTCACACACACTGTAACAGCAAGAGAAGCTCAGCAACCATAGAGAGCAGGAGAAGCTCAACCACTCACTCGGACTGGAGTGGGAGAGTGGGAGAAGCTGTATAAATATAGCGACGGACAGTCCATCAGATGACAGTTCAACACAGTTAAACACAGTGGAAATTAGTTCAGTACATCGAATCGCTACGTGTCATTCTCTTACCACTCAACCTTAAACATTCATTCATTGTAAAGTCCAGGCAGTCTGTGTATCATTATTAATATATCAGTTAACCAGTGTTAACCAAGTCGTCTTCTTTATCATGTAACTTAAAAGATAAAGCTTTAGATTTTCGTTTCTGTACTCTTTTCCCTTGTTCAGATGAAACATTCTGTGTAGGATGGCTAGATAGCTCCTCCTGGGAAGACCAACGTTTTAATTTCGCTTTCTCAGCTAAAACTTCATCGCTTCCCGATGAACTTTTTCGCTTCAAACCAGCTGCTGATTTGCTTCCGTTGCTACTGTTTCTGATGTGATACTTTTTTGAAGGATGTAAATCACATTTTGGCAGTGTTGTTGGATTTGATGTAGGCTTACTGTTATTTTGTAACTTGGCCGTGGGCGGCGGAGTCAATGGAGCAGATTTGGCTACCACATCTGAATAACTTGGTCGCATAGGTTTCACTTCTGCAACTATCCTTTGCTTTCTTAGACTGGCCCCCACCTATACATAATTACATAGCACATATTGACACTGTTCATTAACTGGACTTACAGGACTTACATAACATCGTCATTGACTTGACAAAATTCGTCGACCAAAATGCTGCACTGGTAAAAATTTTTTATTTTTTTCTTTAACACTGGTTAAATGATGTATTAATAATGAGACACAGACTGCTTGGACTTTACAATGGATGAATGTTTAAGGTTCAGCGGTAAGAGAATGACACGTAACGATTCGATGTACTGAACTAATTTCCACTGTGTTTAACTGTGTTGGACTGTCCGTCGCTATATTTATACAGGTTCTCCCACTCTCCCACTCCAGTCCGAGAGAGTGGTTGCGCTTCTCTTGCTCTCTGTGGTTGCTAAGCTTCTCTTGCTGTTACACACACATTCATATTTGAAGATATTTAGCTAAAAATATTTTGTAATATTCAGAGGGGTCTCAAAACAAGTATTTCCGTTAAAAACTCGGCTACGAAAATTGGACACGATTGTAATAGTTTCTCTTACCAAGTATGATAGAGTACAATAATTTACAGTTCCTAATAATTAGGTTATTAAAAGTACCTTCACAGGAATTTTAATCCCCGTCATATAGAAAACACAAAAGACTCTGCTTTGCTTGTCTGAACCCGCTAATTGAAAAGCTCGTTGAAAATATTTAGTGCTAATTAAATAATCCCATTTGTTGCTGTAGACGGCTTTAAGCATGAGATTTATTCCTAAGTCAATATGAGATTCATTTGAATAACGGCCGATGTTAACATGTGATCGTATCTCGTCCGATTTCAATTACATCATGATTTTTGGCTCACAAATTATGATTCTTGTCCTTGCTTGCAACAGAAGCAATTGCACCTGGGTCGTTTAAATTAAAAAAAAAAAAAAGGAATGAAAAAGAAAATTCATTTATCACAGTGTCCTCTAGTTATAATAACAAGGTTATGTTACTTGATCTAGGTTATGGAACAGTAACTATAATAATGAGTGCCCACTTATGTGATTACCTTCTTCATGCACCTGGAAAGTAAATTACCATAGTTATGTCTTATTATATCAACACTCTTATAAAGTTGTCCAATAGAAGGAAGTTGTCAGTTAAATGAAGATGAAGATGAAACAATGCCCATCGGTGGCCTGGCATCCAAAACATATTTAGACATTGATCACTACATCAATTATGCGTGAGATAATATTCATGCTACTTTGGAGCATGCCATCTGGACACTCTTCACTAGATGTCCTCTATAACATAAAACACGAAATTCCAGAAAAACGAAGCTTTTCAACGTTTAAACACAAAGTTTTTATTAATGGGCGATATTTATTAAATGATAAATCACAGATTATTTTTTTTCACATATTGAGCAAAATCTGTGACTTAACTTTTTCAAAACACAAACCTGAAAAGTTAACGTTCTTGCCTACTAATCTAAAGATCTCTGGTGTTCCACTTCATATTTACTTATTAATGAAAAAGTTCAAAGAAATATCACAACGATTACAATAAAGTTGATCTAACCAAAAAATACATTCTGCATGACAAAAATATGATATGGAACATTCAAACAACTTTCAGTTACTGCATTTTACATGGTCATAATTGACAAACATTCTTCAAACTTATAATTTACTTAATGCTAAGTTAGTTAATATACCATGTTTAGTGAAAACTGACGCTATCTTTAGAGAAAAAATTGCGAAAGCTGAAAAAAAAAATGTTAGGTAATGTTCGACTGATTTATTCAAACTCGAAATTTTGACACCTTCAAGTCTAATTAATACTATATAGAGGATAGAATCTTATAATAAACAATAATAGCACTTTAGAGGAAAGCATAATTTCAATCCTCCTCCAAAACATTCATTAAGTTTCCGGAAAAATAGCAATGTTTCCGGAAAAATATATCAAATAAACTAATAAACCATATAGGGTACATGTATGTAGTCAATTATAAAACGTTCCAAGAAAAATCTTTGAATTCGTTATAAAAAAAAAAAAATCGCAAAAAACCGATGTATCTATTAATTAAAGTAGGTCTTTCAGCTGGGGAATTTTTGCAGAAACTTCCTGCCGGATCTCATGGCGATACTCAAACGGAATATCAAGATTGAACTCTCTACCTTCATTTGTGAATTATGCTTTTCATATACACACACAAATTATATTTTCTATTAACCCATTTCTTTTTTTATTTTTTTTTTGATTGACGTTTTTGTGGACGTCATAACGTTTTTCTGGTGATAATTCTATATCGAAAATTTGACACGATCGCAATATTTGCTTTCATAGTAAGGAAAGTCCAATATCAAATCCTATATGGAAACCATCATATATTAGTGATGAAGAATTTCTTGTGTGAAATAGAAAGCTTTCTCCTAAAGTATTTCTCAGTTATCAAATCATAAATTTTCTTAAAACTTATAATTTGTAAAAGTACGTAACACATTGATTTTATTATTGTACAGGTGGGAGGAATATGCTGGAATATTATGCTTGTTTTTTTTTTTATAATTTAAGTTGCGTCAACATCTATAGCCACTGGCGACCGGAGCCTTCTCAGTGCACGGCCGGCCTCCGGACAGTGTTCTCTCGTTACAGGCAACCCTGTCCATCCCCCTGACAGTGAGCCATAGAGGCTCCTAGGAAGAAAAAATTCTAAGGGTAACATAGCTGGACTCGAACCAAGGTCGTCCGCATGAGAGTTCAGTACGCTAACCACTTAGCTATTCTCTGCCCTCAAATATTATGTTAGAAGGAAAAACCTAAAATCATAATTACAAAAATTACCCCAGAAAACACTTTTCTTGGAGAAATATTCACATTAAAGTATTAGAACACCTTCAAGCCTCGTCTTGAATATTATAAGAATATTGTTGGATCGGTTTAAGAGAAAATCGAAAAAAGAGGAAAAAAAAACAATAAGCACAGTAGCTCATACATGTCCGAAACATCCATGTCAAATCTCAGCATAAAAACAACAAGTTTAAACTTTTCGCGATTTTTTATTTTATCTATGCAGTCATAAAACTGAATTTCAAAAATCTGTTAGAGATACAGCGATGTGGCAAAACAATAGTAAGATGGAGGACACATTAAAAATTTTGATCATATAACTATATAACAAGTATATGGTCAATCAATTTCTTGATTAATAATTTATTTCTTGATAATAACATTTTTTAATGTCTGAAATAATTACAAACTGGATAATCCCCGCCATATATTGGGGAACAGTAGCGCATTTACTGAGTGTTTTATATAAGTTAACTTACATATAGCTCCCTTATTTATATATACGGTAAAAAACGTTAACACGAAATCGCTTAACTTGAAAATTCGGTTAACACGAAATAATACTGCGGTCCCAACAAAATACTATATAATTTCATACATTTCTTGTCTGTCTTTTAATACAAAACAAAAATCGGTTAACACGAAAAGTTTTCGCTTCTCAGACGAACAGAATATACCTGTTTTCTGCAGCGGCATTGTCACCCAGATTTTTTGGCTTATTTTTGTTTTCGAACCAAATAAACAATGGCTGCTACATTACCGCTTGCCTTTGGGTAAGAAGAGGTACTGCCAGTGTCAAAAACATTTCAATTTACTGGTCCTTTAGTTTTCGAATTCGGTGTGGCTATATCGATATCGAAGTCGGTGAATTGTGTGTCGAAATCAGTGAACAGACCATGTCAATGATCATGTAAAAAAGAATAAAAAGATGGTCGATATCGAAAACTCTTTGCGTCCAAAATTTGATGTGCTACACACTATACACATGTTGTGTTAAGTCATCCCCCAACCACATGATGAGATTCGTGTTGAAATACGTTTTTCTTAACTAACAGATAAAGATTTGTGTAAAGCCGCGACGATATATCTAATATGATGTGTTGGGCAATATTATTTTCCCAAACAATACCGCATATATACGTAAGTGTAGACTGTCAATGTATGTACCTACAAGTGTAAGCAGGAAAACGCATTAATAAAATTTGAAGACATCGAAAATACTGGTGAGTTTTTTTTGGCATGCATCTTTTAACACGAAAAAATATTTCGATCCTCTCAGTTTCGTGTTAAACTTTTTTCACTGTAAATACATTAAAAACTGAAGTGAATCATATGGAAAGTTTCGTTATTAAGAACCTAAAGAATGAATCAATAAATTCCGGGATAGACTAGACATTTTTTCTACTGAGAGAATGAGGAAGTTCTTCTCTCTCAACACCTCATTAAACCTTCTTTTATAATTAACTTCTTAAGTAGGAGACTAACTAGAAATTGCACACTTTTTTTTTTAAACTATATTTTAATTTTACACCAGTGCTATCTGCAATAAAAATAACATTGTGACTGTACCTGAGAATAGGTTTCTGAGTTTTTGGAATTTCTGAAAAACCCTTAAAATGATTTATTTCAAATTTGAAATGCTAACTGCAGAGAGATAATATGATCTTATAGGCCTCTACGGCCATTCATATGCAAAACACTGAGTTTTCAGTTTGATACTGTGTCAGTGTTTTGTTTAAACCGATGTTTCGCCAATATATTGCAATAGGCTTCTTCAGTGCATTGTTAGAAATTAATATTGAGTGTTCACATTGTTTGGATGCAAAAAGGCTTAAAGATCACTGAAGAAATGGTAAGTACAATTCAAACTTATTTGAATTTTTTGCTTGTAATACTTTTTATCTGCTCAATCGCTCAGAAAAAAATGGCTAGCTAATAATGCCTTTGGTGTGTAAATTCAGGGTTCTTTTACTGTGACGACTCAATTGGTGTAGACAAACTAGAATCATCTATGAAAACCGCGGCGTACTTATCACACCAGCTAAAAATTTCACTTTGTGCGTCAAAGGTAGACCAAACTTTTTTGTTTTAACCCGTGTTTTGCTTTCTAAACATTTACATTATCTAAAATATTGCAAGAAAATATACATTTATGACTGCTCAGCGAGTGCATGTAACTGGAAGAGAGTTGTATTAAATTATAATGGTTGTGAGAAGGAGAGAGAATGGATTTTAGAGAAATAAACTAGATGATATGCTGAAAAGAATGTAACTGCAAAGACTTTACAGTAAAATAGAAAGTTAGGTACCGAGATAAATATAAAGAGACAGACCGGCTGAATAATGAGAAGGTAGTAGATAGGTTGCTGACTGGTTGCACTGTTGTAAAACGGTCGTAAATTGTCCTGAGCTCTTCAGCTGTCGCTCTATTTATATGAATCAAACTTTCCCTTCCTTTTCTGGCCTAAGTGGGGAGTAACTAACTTTTGATCCATTTAATGTGTACTTCTCCGCTCTTTGGATCCTATGAATCTTTAGAATGATTCGGATACCATTACAAAATCCACTGTATCTGGGATTTGCTTTGATCATTCTTTTTTGCGTATTGACGCTAGATGTTGGGCTAATTAGAGTTGAATAATGTTAATTTCACACACTAGTGAGAGAAAGTAGTGGCTAAGTTACTTTCTTAACTAAATTTTGGGTAATAATGTTCACATTATCCAACGACTACAGAAAAAAAATTGTTTTACTTAATTTGTTCACTTTTTTTTTTCTACTACATCTGTCCAGTTTTTAGTACAAAAAGCTTCAATTGAATTGAATTGAGTAATTAAATCTTTTTTATTTTCATTTTTAGTATTCTTTTTGAGGTTTTCCTCAACACTGCTTTGAAAAGGCAAAATAATAAATCCGTTATCTTTCAGCTTAAACGGTATGCTTTCGGCCTTTTGAATTTCTCTGAGCAGAGCAAAAAAAAAAAAGGAAAAAAAAAAGGTTTGGAAAGAGAAAAAAAATTCTATAACACAAGCAGCTTGCTTCCCCATCCCAACAAAATATTATTTTACTTTCATTCGACGATTCATATCTTAAGTTTTATTTTATGTGAAGGTTTTTTTCTTATTAAATAAAAATCTCTTTTACTTTATCATGTTTACTTCCTTCCGTTTTACGCTTTGATAAATTTTTGTACATCATTGGTCAAGGAGGAAATTAAGCTTTTTATAATCGCCAATCGTTTTAATATTTAATGAAGCATACAATCGATTATATACGCTATAGTGATATAGATAATTACTATGAGGTTAAAAGGCTTGGAGTTCTATTCACTCATAAATAACGGATATAATAAAAAGAAAATCATGCTAAATGACCTTTTATTAGTTTATTGTTATTTTCTGATTCTGTTGACTTGTTCTATTCCAAAACACTTATCGTAAAACAAACAGGTGAATTTATTTTCTGCTTCTATGTTTATACGATCTATAATGTTTTTATAGACAGATCCAGCGCAGAGGTAATCAGAGCAAAAATTTGTATAACAAAAAGTATTCGAATTTTTTTTTTTTTTTGTATATCATTTTACTATTTTACTTTAAATCCTGGTAAGAGGAAGTACTGTGATGGTATCAAATTTTCGAAATTGAGTTTTTATCGGAAAATACGCAGTTTTGAGGTCCCCTATTTATTATTATTATTTGTCTGTGGGGAGGGAAACCCTACGCTATCCAAAGCCTCACTGGGCCCATATAGCTACCCCAAGAAAAACAACAACAAACCGGGTCTAGAACAAAAATCCAGACCCGGATCTAATCCATCTAAGATTCACCGCAGTCCGAATAAATCGGACAATAACCTTAAGCGGAAATAGCCTAAGCTCTTCCACAGACATCCTATTCCGACCAAAGGTCCTGAACCTAATTTCCTCACAACCCAAGCAATCAGTCATAAGATGGATGGGTGTTTCCTCCTCTGTCTCACAGACTCTACAAATGGATCCGGCATGACCGATGTAGAGACCTTAAACCACAATGTCCAGTAAGAGATCACCAGAGGCCTGAGAGCGCTCCGTGAAAAACACAGCAACGTCTCCTAATGGCTTTGTCCGGACCCTCGATAGCATTTTGGACTGCCGAAAACCAACTGAGCTCATCCATAAGGATGAATGCTGTGAAGCTGTCATGTCTGGAAGCCTGCAACATGCTCCCAGAAGACACGCCAACAGCAGGCTCGGGGCCAATGAAAGGAAGAGAGCCGCCTAATTTGGCAAACCTATCCACCTCTTCATTCCCAAAAATTCCCATGTGACCTGGCACCCAGGCTAGAAGCACATCCTTCAGAGAAGAAAGCTCTTCCAGTCTTTTAGTACATTCTAACACCAACCTGGACGTGAAGACACATGAACTGAGCGCCTTCAACGCAGCCTGGCTGTCCTAGCAGATACAAACACCTTTTAAGTTAGTGTTACGTATCCTCTCATCTAAAACACAACAAAGAATAGCATAAATCTCAGTCTGAAAGACCGTGGTCCATTCACCAAGAGATACTGCCAAATGATCTCCGGTCTCAAGATAGACCGTGTAACACCGGAAGTAATTATCAGGTATCATGTCAGATTGAGGTCCTCTAAAGATAAAATAAGTGGTTTCAAGGAATAGACTGTATGTTTGTGTGAGTGTGTGCACAAATTGTTTAAAAAACAGAAAAGTCGCAAGAAGCTCAAACTAGGTATTCCATTAGATACTTTGAATATATGGCGTATAGCTTATAAATTCAACTGAAATGTTAAAAAATGCAAGGACTTTACTCAAATGTTAAAAAATTCCAAACAACTCAAAAACTATTCTGTATCACTTCCGGTTATCCGAATTTCATCAAATTTTCGAATTCTAGCAATATTTGTAATGTATATTAATATTATATAAGTGTATACCAGTATATATGTGTATACTTGTGGTATAACCGTTTCTGAGCTATGGGGCCCAGGTTTGGCGGGACAACTTGAGATTGAAATATAATCAACGAAAATTTCAAAGAGTTCAGAGGTTGATACTTTTGAGGATAATAAGGGGTTTTCGTACCATTTCCTATGAAGCATCATTTGTAGTAGCAGGAGAAATCCCAATAGTTCTACTTATCGAAGGGAAATCTGAAGTATTAAATGCATTAATGGGTGGACCTTCGAGGTTGTTGGAAATCGACGTTTCTCATTATGACAGACCTATCAACTACACTGAATAGATGCATCCTGCCAAGGCAAATGTAGATATGTGTAACTTTATGGGGAGTGAAAATGAAGCTGAAAATATTTGGAATATCTACACAGACGGCAGTAAAGAAAATGATAATGTCGGTTGTGCAGTGGTAGTGTACAGAGATAATACTGAAGTTTTTCAAGGAAAATACAGACTTGCTGAAAATTGTTCAAATAATCAAGCTAAATGCCAATTTCTAAATCATTGGAGTGGGTTAAGAGTAATAAACTGGAAATTGAACGAAAATCATTTATTCTTCATACAGACAGCAAGGTCTCTATAGATGTAATTAAAAATGGCAAAATTCACTATCCTCTAGTAAAAGATATTAGGAAAAAATTGATAATCATAAAGGAAGAAGATGGCTGGAACTTTTCAATTAATTGGGTCAAAGCCCACGCCGGCAATGAAGGTAATGAGAGAGCAGACTTTTTGGCAAAACAAGCTTCGAAAGAGGAAACACTGGAAATTTGCTACAACCGTTACCCTAAAACTCACATCAAGACTATTGCAAGAATAAAAACATTGCAGAAATGGGAAGAGGAATAGAGACAAAACTTCAAAGGCCAAATGTACCAAAGAGTTTTTCCCAACAGTTTTCGATAGAAAATTTCAAATAAACAAATCAATTTGAATCACCCACACATGACAATGTTCCTTACTAGACATGGTATACTTAAAAGTTACTTTTACCGTTTTAAAATTACCAATACACCAATGTGTCCATGTCTTAACGAACAAACACCGAAACATTTACTGTTTGAGTGCTCCCTTTTAAACCATTTAAGACAAAATTTATTCAGGCACTCGGTGCTTTTGGGCTATGGATGGCCTCCAAGCCAAAAAGACCTAATTACTCATAAGTATTTCACTGAATTTATAACTAATTTAGATCTGCAGCAAATTTCGACCTAGCTCAACATTCAGTAATATAATATATATCTCATATCATACATTTTAAAATTTTGTACCTTGTAGTGTTGTATATATAAACTTTTACCAAGATTAGTTGTGTTCTGATTATTTGCAATTTTATCTGATTATGTATTTAAATCATTCTTGTGTATATCTCTTCATTTTTTTTCCTTTATTATTATTATTATTAAAAAGTCTATCACTAACATGCACGATTTTTATTAATTGGATAATAATTTTATTTAACTTGATATATCACTTAAATTCTTTATTTTGACTTATTAATGTTCTTTTAAAATAATTCTGTTTTTTCTTTTCAAGTCACATTCAATTTAGATTAGACATCTTAAATGCTGTTTAATGTATATTTTACTCATCTGTTAGAGCTATACATGTAGTATGTAAATGGAACATGTAAAACTATATCAATAAACTCCCTCTGAGTAGGGGAATTGCTTGGAGGTTTGGTGAAATTCGGGTAACCGGAAGTGATGCAGAATAATTTTTTGAGTTGTGTGGAATTTTTTTCGAAAACATCTATTATGAATTCCTGCACAGACAAAAAAGGTATCACTTTTACTTGAAACATTTCAAAAAATAAATAAATAAATAAATAAATAATTGATTTTTAATAGTTGTACGCAAATTGTGACGTTAAATGTTATATGCAGTTGGTTTATTGTTTCTTTTGTGCTTCTAGTAGGCCAGTGATCACAAACTCAAATTGCATGCTGGCCAAATGAACGATCGGAAAACAACTGAAGTGTCGTCATTTTTTTTTTTAAATATAACAGTGAATTGCACCGAACTACCCTCCTATTCTATGGATTAACCTCCCCTTAATAACCTGGTGTTACGCATGATGCATAGGCATGGTGTTTTGCGTGTAAGTTTCTAATAAGTTTGGAAATTTTACTTTTACAATTTAATTTGCCTGGCACAGGGTTAAATTGAAAATTTATTTAAATAATATTCAATTGCATTTTCTACAATGTTTTTCTCTATACTTACTTTTTAATTCAGAAATTTATATATTTTTCTTTTACTTTATCTGGCTGAAATTGAAACTCTTTCTTTCGGTAAATCCTTTTTTTTTTTTATGCCTAATCACTTATTAAGTACTTGTCAAAACATACGTAATAATAATAATAATAATAACGCAAATGAAAAAAAATCAAATTTATATTTATTTTATATCTGAAATATAATCGTTAGTAACTGCAATAAATTTCTACTGGTTACACATAATTCAAACTTATTGACAGATAAATATACAATTTTCAGACTGATATTTATTTCAAATAATTCTAATATGTTGAATACTAAATAATTATTTTTAACTTAAACTAAAAATTAACAAATTTTTTTAGGACAAAGCCCCAACGAATTCATTCTATCCTTCAATAGCAGACGCCTACCTATATGTTCCGTCATCTCTATGTCTCTGAAACTGTAAGCACTGTATTTACAACAACATCTATATTTATGTGAAGAGAAATATGTAAAATTAAGGTTTAAAAGAAATTTTCATTTTACTTATAATTTATTGTATTAACGAGAGTAAGAGAAAGGCATCATGGGGGGTGTTACTGTTTTACACCAGATTTTTTTTATGTTGTGCCTTTCAGCAACAGTTTAACCTAATTTCTCTCCCAGTCTGAATGACTTCACTCCCAGTTTTGTCAAATGCGTCTCATTTTTATAAGCTCTAAATTATATAGCTGTGTTTATGACGATCTTTCAAAAACACTTAGCTCTTTGTAAATTGATTTTTTTTTTTTTTTTTTTTTTTTTACAGAGAGAGGAAACTCACCAAAAATACCTCAAGGCTACTCCAACGATAGTTAGGTTTGGAATGATCCTGGAAATTATGGTACCATAATAGTAATATTAAAATATCCATGATTACAACCTTGTTGTTTGGCGGACAATTTGCTTATAGGCAGTAAATTTTTATTAAGTGGACAGATAACAAGCATTACTTACTTGCCAGTTATCGTGGGGATGCTACGCTAGAATTTTTTCTTTTTTTTGTAGAAATAAGATTTTTAACGTATAAACTTAAAAGGAACTGGCTTTCTTTAATGTCTGTAAACAAGCTTATTGTCTGAGTATAAAATCTCTGACGGTGGCCTTAGGGGCAAACCAGTAGAAATGATCCCGATTTTGAATGAAGAACAATTTTATCCCAATTTCTAGCAAAGGCTGATGGCGACATATAGATGACAGGAAATAGAGATTTCTGTTGTTCCACACCTTTGACTTGAAACTGAAGTCTAACGATCAATTCGGATAGCTAGCGTGGTGAGAAATCTCTGATCTGTAGAAAGTACTTTTGTCAAAGAGATGAGTGAAGATACTCCAGTGGACAGTGGCAGTTTTACTTCGTAGAAGCTTTGCTTGATATAACTCTTTGAGAAGTTTATAGTAGACTTTTAAATGTCGCTTGTAGACAGCAGGCTTCTTAATTGTTTACTTAGATCTCTCAGATTTTGAAATTAAACTCCTTGTTTTTGGTTTTAGATTGTTGAAAGTGGCTAAGCTCTGATAATCCTGAGCTTAAAATAGGAATTTTGGCTACATTTAGAGGGAACAAGCCGTAGCCTTTGGTGGGGCTTGATACTTGAAAGTTATATCCCATTCATCCGAAGATGGTTTGACAGAGAGTGATGTAAGGACTAGATGAAGGCGAGCGTAGCGGCTTTATGGTGTCTGATGTGATAGCAGCAACATAGAATTCCCAGCTTGTTGTGGTGAATTTCTTCCTCATATTATTTTTGGGATTGTTCACGATCTTGAACATTTCAGAGATATTGTGAGAGTACGGGAGAAGTTGCATTTCTTAAAAGAAATACATAGAGAAAAATCACCTACCTAGTAAAATCTTCTTCATGGTACCAAAGGTTGAATAGTCATTATTTGCATTGATGCAATTTGAATTAAATATGATGAAAGTTAATGATGGCTCAACAAAATAGTTTATTAACATTGAAGTATTATTAACAATAAACGATCTCGACATGCAATTTAACGGATGGGGGTCAGATTTATTTCTGATAGGCTTGATAAATCCTTTAACATGTAAATATAACCTGATAGGCTCCACAATCAGCGAGTAGGTTTTAATACCTTTTTTTTTTATACGAAGAATATTTTTAAACCAAATTATAATATTTGTAAAATGAAATATGAAAATAATGACGGAAAAGGTGGAGATTTAGATTTCTTTTTACATTTTCAATTCCTGTTGAAAATTATTTTATCTGTATGTAGAGTAGCTTAAATATCTAACATGTGTTAAAAAGCTACTGGTTGGACAATATGGGCGAATTTAGTACGTTAAACCAACTACACGCAGAAGAGAAGGGATTAGCTTAGTGGTAGCGAGCTGGACTAGCAACGCGGCTGTCCAGGGTTCGAATCCAGCAATACGCCCTTTGATTTTCTCTTCCTAGGTAAAGGGCAGTGCACTTCCAAGGCTCTGGGGAACACAATAGATCTTTCAGGTCGCAGTGCAGTATCTTTTACAATAACAATCTAACTAGTCGCATAAAGAAAACTCTCTCCTGAGAATGTTTAGACGCACAATGGCTTTAATAGTTGTTTTTAATTAGCACTTATTGCAATATTTTGTAATTTTCTTTGTACAAACAGTTGGTTTTTGTATTTTTTTTTTAAACTTTGCAAATGAACTTTTTCTATGGCACATAACTCCCAACTGTTTTTGAAGGGCACTTTCGTTTTTTGTTTGTTTTGTTTTTGTTTTTGCTTCAGTAGATTATATATCTACACGATTATTATTTTAGAAATGTGAAACGCATTTGAAAGAAGTTTTATAACATAATGCCCATCCTGGAATCATATCCGTCAATCTCAAAAAATCTCTTTTGATAGTAAAACCAGATCTTTGTGAAAATTTTGAATAATCATAAAACTTCTGTTTTGTTGAACAAGTAATTTTGTTACAAAGAACAAAACAAAGAAATGGTTATTGTTGAAATATGTGCGATTTAATGTTGAATAAAACAAAAGATTTCAATAAATCGATAATAGTGTAAAGTGCATTGAAATGCCCAAAGCAAGTGGAAAGGTGAAGCGGACATGGGCTGATACTGTATGTGAGAGAGGTAGAAACAAAGGCTGTGTGAGGAAGATATTGATATACAAACACTAATTACAGGGATCGCTTGCCGGCTATTCTTCATTGGTTTTAAAATTCTTAAACAAACATAACTACACAAAGATAAGGAATAGAACGGAATAATATTAAATACTTCTTTTTTTTTTGTTATGAGATAAAGAGAAGCTATTCTATATTTCATCGCAATGTGATGATTAATAATGTGAACATTATGGACAATATATTATACTTTATGTCTATACTTATAAAAGCGATTAAAAAAAAAAATTATAAACATACAATAAGATGATCAAACCTATCTTATTCTTAAAGCATATAAGTTTATAATATAAATTCTTAGTTGGAACGTTTACAAACAAAAGTTTCCTTTCTGTCTTAGAATATCCCACCCGTTCTGTTAACAAAGGAGAATAGCCCTCTCGCTCCTCACCATTCAAGCTTAGTTTAAATGTGCTGCTAGAATAAATGTGTAAGCCCAAGTCTCAGCCGGTAAATTTATTCACTGCTACTTGCTACTGTGAAAATTATTGTCCACTGCTTTCTTAATAGCAATTGCCGCAGTGTTTCCTTTTCTACTATATTATTGAGATGTATTTCACTTCCGGATTTACGGGTACTTAAGCAAACAGGGTTATCTTTTAAGTGCTGGGTTTTTGTATTTGTTTTTAAAAAATATAATAAATCAATAATATTTATATATTTTTAACGTTTGCCTATAATTTTCTACAACGGATAACATATTTTCAGAATTGTTTTACTACAAGAAGTTGCTCCCATTTAGTAGAGCACCAACGCTTTCCTGCACATCTTTTGGGGCATCTAATAATGTTGACCTAAGGGGCGTAATTTTTTTTTTTGGTAAAGGGGATTATTGCACTGGCATTAAATTTCAAATGATATATAGGATTGTTTCAATGTTATAGGCGCTTTATTCTGGATTAAAATGTAATCGTTTCTACTAAACTGGTTACTTGTTCTCCCCGGTCCTCTATCATTATTATTGTTTTGTTTTTTTTAATTTAAGGCGCGGCAACATCTATGGTCATTGACGCCCGGGCCTGCGGATAGTATTCTCTGGTTACAGACAACACTGCCCATTGTAGCTAGACTCAAACCTGCGTCCTCCGCGTGGGAATCCAGTATGCTAACCACTTAGCTATTCCCTTCCCTTCACTATGATTATGTTAGGACATATAATTAATATTGGAGGTTTAAATTAAATTTGTCATATTATATATGTAACTGCATTTATAGCATCAGTAAGAGTGTTGCTTGTGAATGTTTCACACCAGATACATTTATTTTTGTTGTTGTTGTGGTTGGTTCCGCAGAACTGGAAAGCATCAGAGATATTTTCCGTGATAGCCTAATCCTTTTGTGGGCATCGAGCGGTTTCGGGCGTTCGCCCATCATCAGGATGCTTTTTGTCAAACAGTGTAATAACATAGATTTGCACAGAACGCCCAAAATGGGTCGATGACCACAATAGGAAGCAGGCTAACACGGAAAATATCTCTGATCATTTATTTTTGTTGTTAATCACAATATACCTAGATATAACCATTCCAGGATAAATCTGGGATTGAATTGAAGACCTGTATCACATTATTATTCAACCTACTCCTTACCAACATTAATCCTCAACGAAGGCACTACGTGAACGATAAAATTAATGAAAAGGTTATTACTGAAAAAAACCATATGTCCTTTGAAATTGCAGCGTACTAAAAGATGAATCTGACCAGTTGATGGTAAGATTGTGAAACTACAAGGTTTTACAGGGTCTCCACTAGTTTCCAAGAAAATTTTTATGTCTCCACAATTATAACTAATCTTTTCTCACAGTAATAGATAAAAAAATAAAACGTAACACATGATTTGGTTAAAAATAATATACATTAAACAATTACTAGTCCACGATTACTCTTATGTCAAGTCGGTTTCAAGAATGTTTTTTTTTTGTTTATTACAGGAAATACCGTTAGAACTGCAATCTATATTTCCTAACACTGTAATTGAAATTAATAATTAGATAGTCTATATTATATGTGAGAGGTCCCTTCCGGCGCTTACATTCTAATAGAGATGTCTCATAATCTTCGCATCATAATAATAAAATTGTTATTATGCATTTGTACTTACTCATTAAAATATTTAATCTTAAAATTGTTGCTCAAATTATTTTTATATTTCCTTACTTTATAATACTATCAAGTAAGTACATAAAGGAGTAGAAGAAACTCAGATATATGGCAGGATCAAACTCCAAGGACGTACTTCTGACAATAAAATACAAGCTCCAAAGAATTGCCGAAGACAATAAAAATAACAAAATCCTAAAAATAGACAGAAGAATTATTCTAAAAAATGTCCCTTTACACTGTAATTATTATTTTTTTTTTAATTTAAGGCGTCTCAACATCTGTGGTCATTTGCACCCGGAGCTCTCTCAGTGCACTGCCGGCCTGCGGACAGTGTTCTCCCGTTACAGACAACACTGCCCATCAGCGGACAGTGAGCTGTAAAGGTTTCTAAGAAGTGAAAATTTAAGGGTAGCATGGCTGGGCTTGAAACCGTGATCTCCGCGTTGCTACTCAAGCACGCTACTACTGAGCTAATCTCTTCCCTAAGTAATTAAATTATCATTACTTCTATCTGGTAGTAATTAATAAGAGGAAGGATTGCGATCGTGTCAAGTATTCGAAACTGAGTTTTCACTGGTAATAATGTTCTGAAGTTTCCCCTGAGAAAAGCCTTTTCGACATGTGTGTGTCTGTGTGACCACAATATTTCAAAAACCGAAAATCGCAAGAAGCTCCAACTTGATATTCCGTTTAACTATTACTAGCACATCTGATGCCAAATTTTTGGGCAAAATCCATCAGCCGGAAGTGTGGCTTTACCGATTTTTTTTACTTTCTCTTACTACTAAGTAAAGAGGAAGTATTGTAATCGTGTCAAATTTTCGATATCGAGTTTTCACCGGAAATATCCGTTTTGAGGTCCCGTGAGTCCAAAAACGTGTTTTTTAGCAAATGGTTTGTGTGTGTGTTGTTGTTGTGTGTGTGTGAGTGAACAGCATAGCTCACACAACGAAAAACCGTAGAAATGTTGAAACGTGAATTCCGTTTAGGTATCACCATGGGATCTGACGGTGCGATGGCTGTCAAAATCTCAACCGGAAGTACCACTTTACTAGTTTTTTTTTTACTTATTTGGGATTTTCTCAAAATGACCCTGACGACTTTCTTTAAACTGGGGCTATCAACTACACATACAAAAAGCTACAACTTTTATTTGAAACATTTCTCAGGAAAAATTCATTTAAGGGCACTTTTGAGGGAGGGGGGAGTTAGGTTCCATCTAAAGTGCTATTTCTAAAGTTTACTATACAATTCTGCCATATAAATAATATTAATTAGAATTAAATATGTTGTTGAAATTCCGAGTTTCAAAAAAATCGGATAACCGGAATTGCGTTTGTTTTACCACTTTACTAAATGATTTTTTTTTAACTTGTTCAGGATTTTCTCAAAAATGGCTCCGACGATTTTCTTGAAACATCTTATATACGCTACACATACAAAGATCTACATTTTTATTTAAAATATTTCTCTGGGAAAATTCATTTAAGGGCACTTTCAGGAGAAGGATGGGGTTACAGCTTCATCCAAAGTGATATCATAATTGATTATACAATATTATCATCCAAACAAAATTAATTAGAAATAAATAGATGGCTAAAATTCCAAGTTTTAAGAAAATAGTAAGCCGGAAGTGCTCTTTTACTGAACAGTTTTCGACGAATTTCGTTATATTTGGTACACAAACTATAACATTCGTCAAATTATAATTTTGAGAACAGGAGTAAGAGAAAGTTGTGTGAGTGTTTCACACCAGATTTTTTTTGTTTAGTTTCTTGCGATTTTCTCGGATACGGCTCTAACGATTTTTATTTCAACTTCGTAGAAAATCCACACTCCCATATACATCAATCAATTTTATTTGAAACATGGAAGATTTATTTTCGGAGGATTCTGGTGAAACAGAAGCGTTTAGCTTTTCTGTAAAGTACTATTTCACTATATTATATCTTTCTGCCACCATATAATATTAATACATATTAGAGGCATTGCTAGAATGCTAAATTTGAAAGAAAATCAGTTAACCGGAAGGGCGACATTACAAAATAAGTTTTTTGAATTTTTTGGAATTTTCTCGATAACGATTATAAGGGTACTTTTTTTTAAGTTGTAACACTAACTCTTCAGATATGGTCTCTAAGTACTTGAATTCGAAGAAAAAATATCTTAATTTGTTAAAAAATAAAAAGAAACATATTATCAGCAATTAATCAGTATATTTTCGAACATTAGGGATTCCCAACAATGTTGGTCTGCAGTTAAGCAACAACTAATTGCCTTTTAATCGTGCTAAATAATCAAATTAAAATAGAAGAATGGAGAGTTTACTAAAGTAATCATTATCCCATGGGGGAGTACAGTGAGGTGCAGTACTTCAAAGTAGGAGATCCACTACTTGATTCGGATATAACACTAGAGGAGCTTCAGTTTTCAATTTCCATCAGTAAAAACAACAAGTGTCCTGGCAATGATGGAATACCATATGAAGTATTGAAAAATCTCACCCCTCCATGGCTTCACTACCTACTGAACCATTTTAATAATGTATTTAATACCGAGAAAATTCCTTCACAGTCTGAAACTATATTTACTCTTCTATTTAAGAAAGGAAACAAGAAGAATCCAAACAATTACAGAAGCATTGCTTTGTTCAATACCTGTGCTAAACTGTTTACTACAATCATTAGAGAAAGATTATATTTGTGGTGTGAGTTGAATGCGATTTTGCCGGATGAACAATCAGGATTCAGGAAGGGTCGTCCTACAACATACAATTTGTTTACACTCTCCTGTATGACCTATATATATGTATAAACTAATAACAATAAAACCCCTTTTTATAATATTTGTTGACCTACAGAAAGCCTTCGAGACAGTAACTCATAACAAATTGTGGGAACAAACTTCACTCTATACGTGTAGCAGTAAGATCATCAGGATTATCAAAAATTTGTATGATCAAGCTTCATTTACTTGAAAATTGATCGCAACATTCTTCCACATTCGATCAAGATCAGTAAAGGAGTTCTCCAAGGGAAATCTTTGTCACCACTGTTGTTCTCTGTATTCCTCTCCGACTTCCTAACATTTTTCAGGAATAAAGGACTGAGTGGACCCAAATATGATGATGAAAATGATCTACTGTGCTCATTATTTGTAGACGATATTTTAATATTTGCCCTCTCTCATCATGATGCCCAGATAAAACTGGATGTACTCCTGGAGTATTGCAAGGTAAACGGCTTATCTATGAACACTCAGAAGACTAATGTGATGGTATTTATGTCATCACCCAAATTTAATAGATTTATTCCATTAACATGAGATGACAATGAAATCAAATATGTCAACAACATCACGTATTTGGGTGTGCCATTTAGTTGTATAGGAGTTTTCCGGGTTGCATCCTTTCGGATGAGTTTTTATAAGAAAGGACTGAAAGCTCTGGGCAAGGTGAGGGAGGTACTGACGCGAGGTAAATCTGATAGCTGTGATGTGAAGATCAGGTTGTTTGAATCTGTGGTAGCAGCTACAGCTCTTTACTTTTCTGAACTTTGGGCCCTTGGTTATTTTGAATCATTGGAAATGTTTCATTCGTACTGAAACAGCGTGTAAAAATTTACGGGTTACAGGATTAGAGAGAACATTGAATTTATGGCTTCAAGTTCTTCGTATGTCTCCAAATGAAACTTTAATAAAATGCTTTGTGCTTTGTGATAAATTACTTAACAACCATCTAACTGCTATCACACTCAAAAAACCACTGGTTCCTACATCTCAACAACACATTCGTGGCAATAGGGTTCCCAGCCATATATAATTTGAATAGTACTGAGTTTTTGCTTCACTTCTGAATTACTGATATTATGAAAGGTGGACAAATTATTTGAAGTCGAGCACGATATTAGCTCCGTACAGGACGCTGCACTCCAGATACCTACGTTTTTTACAGAACCGACTAACAGAGAGCGTTTGAAAAGGTGAAGGCGCTCCGAAACCACCAATCACCGGATAAGAATGTCGATGCATGCATGGCAAAGAGTGCTTCTGTCGGCAGTTGAATTAGTACGCAATATTAACATATTATACAGGGCTATTTATGGCTAAATGGAGAAGAAGGTTTGCCAGCAATAGCGAGCATCTATATGTGTCTTTGCAAATCCAAAAGAGCCGTTAACTTTGGTACATTTTTTGCTGAAATGTCCAATCCGTACAGGAAGGAGTTCCTTGCTCAATATATAGATCTCAGCGGTAATGAAGAGGACTCACTCGTGAGATTACTAAATATAACCGATGGGAATCAGTTGATGAATATATTCAAATTTGTTGAATATGCCATTAAAATGAGAACTTTTATTTTGGACTTGTATGAGACTTGATTGATGG
>JAAEAF010003016.1:0-127068 GCA_011037195.1 Triatoma infestans
TGTGATGGTGCTAAGAGGTAACTCGTAGCAGAGAGTAATGGTCGAACAGTAAGATCAGAAAGGAAAAAAAAACTTTCATTAATAAGGTAGTGATATGATGCAGATGGATCACATACCAGTGAGTTAAGGTTGAGAGAGCTCTTTTAAATGTGGAACTCGAAAGGAAGCAGTTGTTCATAATTTAAGACTGTTAAGAATCTCTTTCACCTTAATTTGACTAAGTGGGAGCTTACTAAGACAAAAGAAGGGAAAATTTTAATAGGAGTAAGGAACTCTATCAGTGAAGTGAGAGTTTCTACTATCAGATGAGAGAATTTCTTAGCTGTGACATAAGATAAGAAGAAGCTTTTTTCGCTGAACTCAACATATGAATGAGAAGAAGCTCTTGTAATAGAGTAAATCCCAGTTGAGGAAATAAGCCTTGTACTCCACTGTAAATACCAGCCACAGCGAGCGTTAGCATCGGTCCTCCTAGCGCCTTGAACTGTGCATTATTCCCTCGGTCACACCCATTGTACTGTGTGGACTATAACTGGGTGAGCCAGCTTCCCTCTAGAAGCTGTTTCTAGCTCCCACCAAGATGTTTGTGGACTGGCGATAACAGCTGAAAAATCTGAGGTCTTTTTAGCAAGTTGCAAGATAAACTTTGAAGAGTTAATTAGTTGCTAGATTAAACTTGAAGGGTTAACACAGAAGAGCTAAACCATTTGAAGAAGTCTAAGCAAGCTCCCAGTCAAGCAATCAAGAATTTGCGGCTGTTGAGGATGCTACCAGTCTCAAGTCTCAAACAGTTATTCAAACCATTTGAAGAAGTCTAAGCAAGCTCCCAGTCAAGCATTCAAGAAGTTGCGGCTGTTGAGGATGCTACAAGTCTCAAGTCTCAAAGAGGTATTCAAACTCCTTGTAACTAGCAATCTCTCTCACATTCACTCACTCCCCAAAGCATGCCTACAGGCCGGAGAGTGTTCACTCTAGTTAACTGACTATTATAACAAGCACGAGTTCTAACCAGCCAGTCAATAGCCAACACTACACCATCACGCTATCAATGTCATTGCTGTTCACTACATCTCTCTTTCCTCAATATACTCTTGTCTCCTCAGAAATTAGTAAATACAAATTTGTGTAAATTGCAATGAGTTTCTGTATTCATTATTTTACCAGCCACCAAATCCAGCAACCATTACACTCTTATCATCTATATAAACAGAGAAAAAGCTAGCATCACTGTTACAAGTCTGTGATAAAACTATTATCTTGATACAATATTGAGAAGTAGCTCATATCAATGAGAAAAGACTAATAGCAAGCACTTATCAGCAGCATAAATAAGACTTAGAAGAAGATTTTATTAGTGACATAAACTTAGAAAAAGCTCTTATTCATGAGATAATGCTGAGATGAAACTCTTATCGTACTCACCTGGGACGTAAGAACTACACTTTAGTTGTTGACTCCAGAAGTTTTTACCATTTGGGGGACTTTGATTTGTATATCAACGGAGTAATCTCTTTAACAGGAATAAATTATTTGCCATTAATGATTATTTGCTAAGGGACGAATTTGACTTGGATTTTCAATATAAATTACACAGTTGCCAAGAAACGGTACCAGTCAGAGAGTACCAGAGAGGGCCTGTCTTCTCTCTCTTGCTATTACACTTTGTAATATTAAATGCGACCAAACAAGGTAAAAATTCCAAATTTATACATTTGAACAACGAAAATTCAGAAAGAGCATCTCTTGTCCCTAGAGATTACAGCGACAAACCAAGATGATGTGGCTTTTGATTCCATTGAATTGTGACCAAATGAATTCCATTGATTTGATAAAGAAAACAGCTTATACTCGTATGAGCATCGTATCCGACAGAAAGTTTTCGTTCTAGATCAATCGGGTTATTTGGTTTTTAATGATTTTCTCGAAAATGGCCCAAGATTTTAACCAACTAACTGACGGAGCTGCTCTCAGCTTTGCTAGGACTGATTGGGAGGGCAAAGCTCGGGGTTATGCTATAATTTAAGGGGATCCACATTAGACCTCGTCTTGTTGGTCGCAGTGTAATGAGGCTCCCCCCCCCCGTTTCTAATCTAATCTAATCTACCAACTAAATTTCACGTCAAACAAGACATCAACATTAAGAATCTAGTATAAACACCGCAAACTTAAGGACTTGAGTTTTTTCTTCAATGGTGACATGTCGAAGTCGCCAATGTAATAATTATTTGTATTTCTAACGAACTAAATGTAGTAAAAAAAATAATTATACTTTATGGCCAAGTATAAAGTGATAATATAAAATGGGAGAAAGAATGGATAATAAATACATATAAAACAAGCAAAAACAGAAGAAGTTAATGATAAAATAGTGAATATCATGAAGTACTAGCTACAGAAGTGGATGGAAGGTTCTGGAGAGGTCATAATGTTCATAATGTACTTCGTAAAATTTTGTATGGAAGAGTGTCTTTGTCTCTGAAGATGATGTGACTTCAAGTAACAAGGAGAGCATGAAAGAGAGAGAGAAATAGAGAAGGAAAGAGAGGGAGTGGGGTGTTCGCTGGTTGAGATGCTCGCAGTAACTAGTAAGTTCCATTAGGGCTACACGTTGTGAATAGTTAATTATTTAAGGCAACAAAATGGCCTAGAGAGGTAGCTATTAAAGACGATGGTCCATAGAGAAAGAGAGAGAGCCGGGAAAAAGAACACGGCAACGCAGACTGGCCGCCTCTACTTTACAGGTGGTGGTGACAAGAGAAGTTTTATTAAAAAGAGACAGAGTGAAAGAGAGTTAGTAATAGCAAGAAAAGCGGACAAGAGCCGCCAGTGTGGACAGAGAAAGAGCGGTCGAAATAGTAGAGTAAAGAGAGCAGTGCAGAAAATGGTAAAAGGGTTAATTTCCAAGGGTAAAATGTTATTTCTGCTTTTTAGTGGGAGCAACTGAGAAGGGTAATGGGAAGGTGGTTTGCTGACGGAGGAGGGAATACCCTAGGCATACTACAGGCAACAGGTATGAAATATATGCCCGACATAGAATACTGTAAGATATGGGCATTATATATATATCCCCTACTCCCCATCTTTATTTAGCCATCTCCAAGAATAGTTGGTGGCCACAAATCAAAAAGAAGAATCATGCCAACAAATCTGGCATGAAACATTCACAGGATTTTCTTTTAATGCTGTTCAGCTATTAGGACAAATTTTCAGTAAATCAAAAATCTATTCTGTTAAGTCGCAATTTCGGTATTTTGATTTTCTTCAAATTCGCAATTCTAGCAGCTTCACATGTACATTAACATTATACAATTAGTAGAACCGTACATTGTATTGAAGTGAAGCTAAGCGCTACTGCTCGCAGATAAATCTCAAAATCAATTTTCCTGGGAAAAAGGTTCAAATTGATGGAGACTTTTGCGTGCAGATAGTTTGCGAAATATAAAGAAAATGGTGATACTGACAATAATCGTTTCTTATTCATAATCTGGTAATCATCCTTTATAATAAGTTTATCGTACCTCAAGACTGCAAATTTACCTGCTTTCCTAGCGTCAGTGAGTTGCAATTGGAGTGTTTGTCTCTGGTCGATTACTTCCTTTGAATAATCTTGCGAAATAAAAAACTTTGTACCTTTCAATTTGAAACATTTTGAATAATGAGGAGTTTTACACGAAAAGTAGTCAATCCATTTTTATCATTCCTATTACCTGACAAAATCAAGTTCATTCGCAGTAATATTCAGCTCTAATTTTTCTTTAAAAAAATCCACAGACATAGGACTCAAGTTCCCAGTAGTTAGTAAATTCCTGATTGATTCCAAATAAAACCAATTTTCTTTTTTACTGTCTCTTACTCCTAGTAAGGGGAAGTATTGCAATTGTGTCAAATCGATATCGAGTTTTCACCGGAAATATCCGTTTTTAAGTCCCCTGAGTCCAAAAAAGTGGTTTTTAAGCAAATGGTCTGTTGTGTGTGTGTGTGTGTGTGTGTATAGCTCAAAATACAGCATAGCTCAAAAAACGAAAAATCGTAGAAAGTTTAAACTTGATATTCCGTTAGTTTCGCCATGGGATCCGACAGGGGGTCATCTGTCAAAATCCTCAAACAGGACGTACACTGTATAGTTTCGTTTTTTTTACGCTTTTGCGATTTTCTCAAAAATGGCTCCAACGATTTTCTTCAAACTGGTACAATCACTACCAACATACTAACAGCTACAACTTATTTGAAATATTTCTCCGGGAAAATTCATTTAAGGGCATTTCTAGGGGAGGGGAGGGGTTAGGTTTTCATCTAAAGTGCTATTTCAATTTATTAAACAATTCTGTCATCTAAATAATGTTAATTAGAATTGAATGTGTTGTTGAAATTCCGAGTTTCAAAAAAAAAAAGGATAACTGGAAGTGCGTTTACATTACCACTTTGCTAAATGATTTTTTCACTTTTTCGCGATTTTCTGAAAAATGGCTCCGACGATTTGCTTGAAACTTCATATATAAACTAAGCATACAAGCACTTTTGAAGGTGGGGTGGGGTTATGTTTTTCTCAAGTGCTATCATCATAGTTGATTATACAATTCTATCATCCAAACAAAATTAATTAGAAATAAATAGATGGCTAAAATTCCGAGTTTCAAGAAATTAGTAAACCGGAAGTGCGCTTTTACTGAACAGTTTTTTCAGTTTTCGACGAATTTCATTAAATTTTGTACACAAACTATAAAATTTATCAATTATCATTTTGAGAACTGGAGTAAGAGAAAGTTGTGTGAGTGCTTCTCACCAGATTTTTTTATTTCACGATCAACATATTTCTTTATCTTGACGAGCTTCACACTACTGTCTATACTATTAACGTGTTCTTTAATTTCTTGAACCATTTTTAATCTATTTGCCTCCATATCTTTTTTCAATTCCAAACGGAATTGATTTAATAAATCAAGAATTTCTCCGTTCATTATTTACTGGAATTTATCTATTCTATCTATTTTTACGATAATATTTCTATCTAGAATGAAATACAGATTACCAATATAATAATAATTTTAATTTTTTATTAAACAAAATACGTGATTATTAATATTTGAAACGTGCATTAATTTCCAACGGAAAATTTATTTCTTAGTTTATTTCTAAACTGTCCAACAATATTCTTAATCAATAAAAATAAATACGTTCAATATTAGTTGATAATAGAGTTGGTTTATTTACCCTTGCTTGTATATATTTTAGTCTAGAATAGATGAACTACTCCTCACTGTCTACCCCACTCCAGAAGAAATTCACCTGATGATCTCTGACTTATATTGTATTATTACAATTAGAAGTTATAAAATTAGTTATTAAATAACTTCTATCCGATAGATTTACTGGAAATTTTTACACTATATTGACACTTGTTTATAGCACGTGTGTACCAATTTTCAAGCACAAACCGCCAATTTTTAACCAGTTATAAACGAGTTTGAAACAGACAAGATGTTCACTGAATCGCAGTTCATAAACGACTCTTTTACATGAGTTAATATACTAAGTTTAAAGAAAATCGTCGAAGCCATTTGTGAGAAAATAGCAAAAAAGTGAAAAATCTATTCAGAAAAGTGGTACTTTCGGTAGAGGAATTCTGACACTTAACTTACTGTGATCCCTAAACGGAATATCAAGCTTGAACTTTCTGTTATTTTTCGTTTTTGAGATACATACACCCATTTTCTAAAAACCACTTTTTTGAATTCAAGGGATCTCAAAATGAGATTTCCAGTGAGATTTGCAGTGCTTGCTCTTGTCTAGTAAAGGTCGCTCTTCAAATTTGTCAAGTGTTTAATGGTTTAAAATTGTCTGTTTGCAATAAATTTTGGCACGATGAAAAAGTAAAGTACTATGATTAATATGTTAAAATTTCTTCGAATTCTATCGAGTAGTTAATGTGTTAGCGAAGTGAGAAGTTATTTAAAAGAATAGTAATATAAGTTCAGCTACTTGTGTACGAAAGCTTGTAGCGGAGTGGTGGGGATGTGATAAGGTGAGCCAGTAAACAGACTGTTGTGGATTTTAGTGGAGGTACTGTTTTTATATGTTTATATTTAGTTATTTTAGCAAAACGAAATATATCTGTAAACTAGCTGAAATTTAATTTAGAATTTATGTTTTATTAAACGAGATTTTTGGTATTTTTAAATGTTTTCAAATATTAATACAGTATAATTTAATTGGAGTAATTGAATAAAACATTTACTTACGTATTTTAGTAGTACGAAAATTATATGAAGAATAGTGGAAACCTTAACTGTAATTTTATGGATTTTTATCAGACGAGATCTGTTGCTTAGTAAATATTCTTCGAATTGATGAATTTACTTCGATTGTTGAACAAAACATTTATTTACGTAATTTGGCAAAGCAAAAATTACTTGAAAACTAGTGGAAACTTTCTCTGTAAATTTTAGGTTTTTTATCCAATGAGCACTATTGATTTTTAAATTTTGCTGCAGTTGAATTTACTTCGGTTTATTGAGCAAATCTATTTTCGTATAGTAATGGATGAGAAACAGGTATCTGCCACTTCGGATCTGAATAGTTTGGAAAAATTAATTAAAGGTTTGCAAGAGCAAATTACAAAAGGTTTTGCGGAAACGAAAATTTATAGAGATGAATTGGAGCAGGCAAAATCTAGAATCGCTCTCGTTGAAGATACTCAGCTCTGTATCATTAATGCTGTCGATTCAAACACCTACAAGTTAAATAATTATGATAATTATCGGCGTCAAAACAATTTGATACTGTACAACATAGAAGAGGCTGTTAACGAATCAAATCAAGTATTAAGAGGCCTCATTCTGAACCTATTTGTTTCAAAATTGGAGGTTGAGATTGAGTGGACTTTGCAATGCGATTGGGTAAAAATAAAGGAAAGCGTCCTATATTGGTTAGATTACACTCCCTCTGGCTAAAGAATGAAATCTTAAAGTCTTCTAACAGATTGAAGGGTACAAATATTGGCATCAGTAATGATTATCCTAAAGAAATGAGAGAGCTCAGAAAGTTGTTGCTTCCATACTTGAAAATGGCTCACAAAGAGAATTGTAAGGCCCAAATTCGAGGTGATAAGCTCGTTGTGAATGGTTCCTTTTACTCGCTTAGTGATATGACATCTGGTGGAGTGAAGAGCTTTGTAGCGGATAAACCTAAGACTGGCCCGATTGTCCATGGGGCCAGCTCGGGCGAAGCTCTCGATAATTTGCGTCTGCCCACTCGGCATAGTCTGGAGCCGGCCTCTGTTCAGCAGTTTTCTGTTCCTACTCCTCAGTTGGCCGATCGCCCCCAAGTTCACTTAGATTCGCCAGGTATCCTGAATACTCGTCCTTCTGAAGTAGAAAGTGCATCTGTTAAGAAGAGGAAAAGGATGGTGGCCTCGGATAGATTGGCTGGTAGAGGTTCGATTGCAAAGTT
The DNA here is from genome assembly GCA_011037195.1 of Triatoma infestans. Taxonomy (NCBI): domain Eukaryota; kingdom Metazoa; phylum Arthropoda; class Insecta; order Hemiptera; family Reduviidae; genus Triatoma; species Triatoma infestans. The sequence goes on from JAAEAF010003016.1 coordinate 7,450, forward strand.
CTTCAAGCGCTATGAGGAGAGGATGAAGGCTGAGTCTGCGGTTGCAGTTTCCTCTTCGCCTGGTACCGGCGACGTCTTGTAGCAATTACTGGACTTTGGAATGATACCCAGGAATTTTGACCACGGTCTTCAACAGGGTAATTGTTTACAATTTTTTTCTTGTAATATCGCAGGTCTTAAAAATTTATTTAATTTAGATAGGAAGCAGCAAGAAGTGTTAGTGTCTTTTGATATTTTATGTTTCGTCGAGACGTGGTCAGTTTACAGTAAGGTAAATTTACTACCCTTCTTGAACCATTATGACTGCTATGTAAGTGAGGCTACGCGTGAAAAGTCTAAAGGTCGAGCAAGTGGGGGACTAGCGATTCTTGTTAGGAAGAATAGATTTCATGTACTTGATATTTATAAGTCGAGCGTATGGCTTGCAGTGAAAATTAAAGTATTCGATATTGTTTATATTATCTGTGTTGTTTACTTCAAGCCTACGAGCGATTTGCTACCATGTTTGGAGAAACTTGAGAGCTTCCTGATAGAGAGTCAGTTTAACTGTGTTAATGATATCAGAATTATTGTTTTGGGCGATTTTAATTGTCGCATTGGCAATCTCAATCAGTATACTTCTGATGATGACATATTCTCCGGCTGCCCCTTGTCCGGTGTTAGATTGTCACTTGATGCCGTGTGTAACAATAGAGGAGGTAGCCTGGTGAGTGTGATGGAGAGACTTGGGTTCGTTGTGTGTAACGGGCGCAGCCCATCGGATTGTCCGGCTCAATACACGTACATTTCCAGCGTTGGTAAAAGTGTTATTGATTTAGTTTGGCTAAGTATTGCTTGTATCCCGGAAGTTATCGACTTCAGTATAGCCAGTTTAGTTGAGGTCACTGACCACCTTGGCTGTTTATTGAAAATTGGTATTCCTATTTTGGCTCCATTCATTTTGCGTGATGAAGCAGTAAATTATGTATTTAAAAAAGCAATCTTGCGTTGGAACGCAGATTCTGTGTTGCAATACCATCACTTTCTGTCCAGTTCTTCTTATTTATATTACAATAGTGGATCGGTAGATAATCTGTTTGAAAATCTTATTAAGGCGATATCAGCGGCCGCCGGGGAATTGGCTATGAAGCGGGAAGTAGCAATTTCTTCAAATTTGGTCAGAGATCACAAATGGTTTAATTCAGAGTGTAGATTGGCAAAAAGAGAGTTAAGGACCAACTACAGATTACTAAAAAGCAGTGGTTATTCTGAAGCGGCTTTGTTGGTGTACTTAAGAAGTCGAAAGCAGTATAGGTCCCTTATAAAATCGTGTAAAGCTTCTTTTTTTAAAAAAATTCAAGATTCCTTGGCAGCAGTTAAAGATTCTAAACAATTCTGGGCTATCGTTCGAATTACTCTGGGCAGCAGGTCGGCGCATCGGTTTTGGGGGTACGGGAATTCCAACTGTTTTTGCAGGGGGAATATCCGGCTAGAACCAAATTCCCGTATGATTTATTTGATTGTGTGCATCCTTATTTGGATGGCGCTATCACTCTTGATGAGTTGCAGTTTGCAATCGCTTCAGCAAAAAGTGAAAAGACTCCTGGCCTAGATAATGTTAGTAATGATTTTTATAAGAACCTCCCGGCTGCCTGGGAGCATTACGTGCTGAATCTTTTCAACTCCATCATGACTCAGAAATGTACCCCTGCATCTTGGTCTGCAATTGAGATGATCATGTTGTATAAGAAGGGTGATAAGAAAAGCCCATCCAACTATAGAGGGATAGCTAAAATCTCTACTTTGGCAAAGATTTTCACCACTATACTGGCCACCCGTGTGGCGAATTGGGCCAATGACTGTGATGTGATTCCTGAAGAGCAGTCCGGTTTTAGATCTCGAAGGGGTTGTCTGGACAACTTATTCTCTCTTTCATCCGTCATTAGTATGCATATTTCGGGGAAAAGGAAAATGGTCTATGGAGTTTTCATAGATTTTCGACGTGCGTTTGATTCAGTGAATCACAATAAGCTATGGCAGAAGTTATTTGATATAGGGGTGAGCTCTGGAATAATTCGAATCTTGGTGAGTCTTTATGAACGTGCCTCCTTAGTGGTGAATTGTAGGGGTGAATTTTCATGTGAAATTGATGTTACGCGGGGGTTACTTCAGGGCGAATCGCTTTCTCCGCTACTGTTTGCCCTGTACCTGAGCGATATAGTACATTTCTTCCGAGAAGGGGGGGCCTCGGGCCTGAAAATTGACGATCGTCATGATTTATTAATGTTATTATTTGCTGACGACTTGGTCATCTTGGGTGACTCCTGGGTCGATGTCCAGTCAAAACTTAAATTATTGGAAAGTTACTGTGCCAAAAACCACCTCACTGTGAACACGGAAAAAACAAAAGTTATTGTGTTCCGTAAGGGTGGGAAGCTCAGAAAAATGAATAATTTCCGATATCAGGATCAGGTGGTCGAAAGAGTCAACAGCTATGTTTATCTCGGTGTGCCCTTCGGTGTGAGTGGTAAATTTAACTTGGCGTTGGACTATTTCAAAAGAAGAGCTGGTCTGGCAATAAGTAGGGTAATTGGTATCTTGAGACGCAGCAGGGCTGATAGCTGGGAGTGCACCTTAAAGTTGTTCCAGGCAGTGGTTCAAGCAATATTTCTGTATAGTGCTGAGTTATGGTCTGTGTCATACTTAGAGCAGGTCGAAGTGATACAGACGGGTTTTTTCAAAAATTTGTATTTTTTGCCCAGAAGTACTCCTCACAGTTTTGTCCGAATGGAATTTGGTCTCCAACAAGTAAAAGTTCGGATTTTCGCGAGTATGCTAAGGTGGTGGATTAAATTGTTGGAGATGCCGGATAATCGAATACCGAAGGTCTGCTTTCGTCGCTTGCTATACCTTGATTCCGGAGAAGGTGGACCGCAAGTTTTTAATTGGGCTTCTCATTTGAGATCCCTGTTGAGTGTAATAGGTTGTGAATATATGTATGGCCGGACGGAGCCTCATTTTTTGCGTAGAGAAATGCCGAATTTGTTAGAAAAATTCCATAATCATTGTCTGGGGGCAGATATTGATGGTGTGTGCTCATCAAGATATAATCCAATTTACAGATGTATTAGTTCCCTGGGAGGAGGTGAAGACTATCTTAAGTTTAGAGTTTGCTTTAGCAAACTTAGGATTATGTGTCAGCTGCGGTTAAGCTATAAAAATACAATTAAAATTTATTATAACCATTGCACTTATGCCATTGACTGTGCTGGAGTATGTACGGTGTGTTCACGGCGTGAGCCTGAGTCTCTGTACCACATTCTCTAGTTTGTCCCGTTTATGCCTCCTTGCGGTCTCGTTATCTTGGTAGACACTCTCAAGATCTCCAAGATGTGTTAAATGTAACCACTATTGACCAGTTGAATGATTTATATTATTTTATTGTTAATGTATTAAAGCTGAGAGCGTTAGTTATAGATGAATGAGTAAGAGTGACTGTAGTATAAAAGTATTATTTTTAGAATGATTTTGCTTAATCTCTTTTATATTATACTGATATTGTCTATACATATTAATAATATTTTTATAATGTCTGTTTTTATTCTGGTACATTGCGTCACCTGTTAATTATGGAGTGCTTTATTCAAGTTTTAAAATTTTTTACAATAAAATTGTTTGGATTTATGTATTGTATTAATTGTAATATTAAAGCAAAGATTGTATGTAATGCTGCTTAGGAGTATAATGAAATTTTGTAATGTATGTATGTAAAGATAATAATGTAAAGATGCACTGTACCCATATGTATGGCCGCTTGGCTTCATAAATTAAATTAAATAAATAAATAAATAAAAAATAAATAAAAATAAATGCAATTAGAAGTTATAAAATTAGTTATTAAATAACTTCTATCCGATAGATTTACTGGAAATTTTTACACTATATTGACACTTGTTTATAGCACCTGAGTACCAATTTTCAAGTCAAACCGCCAATTTTTAACCAGTTATAAACGAGTTTGAAACAGACAAGATGTTCACTGGATCGCAGTTCATAAACGACTCTTTTACATGAGTTAATATCTAAGTTTAAAGAAAATCGTCGAAGCCATTTGTGAGAAAATAGCAAAAAAGTGAAAAATCTATTCAGAAAAGTGGTACTTTCGGAGAGGAATTCTGACACCTAACTTACTGTGATCCCTAAACGGAATATCAAGCTTGAACTTTCTGTTATTTTTCGTTTTTGAGATACATACACCCATTTTCTAAAAACCACTTTTTTGAATTCAAGGGATCTCAAAATGAGATTTCCAGTGAAAACTCGATATCGAAAATTTGACAGGCTTACAATACTTCCTCTTACTAAGGAGGAAGTAAAAAAACAAAAAGAAAATGAAATAAATACAAATTGTTGGTTTAGTAAAATGAAAGGCGGAAACGCGGGTTTAAATATTCCTTTTTTAATATAGTCAAAACACTTTTACATTCGTCTCCTTAAAGACTTTTAACAGACATTTAAAAGATTAATATTTACGAGATTCTAAAAATAAGAAAATTAGGTTAAATAATTATTACATTATTCTCTCAAATTTATTCTCAGAATCAACATTTGTAAATATACAGTTAGCCCCTAGTTTATTATTTATTATACTTATATACACTTTCCCTACTGAAAAAAAAATTTTTTTTTCCATTATATCTAAGAAAGACCCTCACTTTCCACGACGAATCCTCAACTAGAGTAAATAAATGAGATATCTAGAAGGAGAGGTTGCAAAGTCGAAAAAATACCCTGCGATCTAAAAGTTCTAATGGGGTCTGGTTCCCCATGGTTCCCCTGTCTTGTCTGTGATTTTTCAATGTACCTGGTCATGCTCAAACTTTGTTCTGTACGTATATATTAAACCAGAGGATCGAGACACAACATTATACCCGACATTAATAGGTTGAGGGTTGGGAATATTAGTGTTAAGTATTGTTCGCGTTATTAGGCTGGCATATCTATAGGATATCTGAAAAAAGACGCGAAAGCAATAGAAGTGAACGGATTAATATTTTACAAAAGGTTCATAATTACCAGTTTCACGGGCTGAAAGAAGATTTTTTTTAGATTTCAGTACTAAATTGCGGAAATTTGCAGAGTAAAAACCCAACTCAAAGAGTTCAAAGAGTTTTAAACATATTTATGTTTTTTGGTTTGAGAACAAAAGACGAACTACTGATACGAACTACTGATACGAACTACTGATACGAACTACTGATGTGTCGAGTGCAATTCTACTTACAAATCAAGTAGAATTAGAATATGCGGCATGATAGACTTGCATGTTGAAAATTCTTATCAATACTGTTGAAATACACTTTTTATAACATTTGAGACCTTCTATTTTTATATCTTGAAGAATATCACTTAATATCCCTTCTTTAACTTGCTAAGGGTGGAGAAAGGCAGAGTCTTAACTTCACTAGTATAGTTTTGTAGAGCTGTCGTCCTTAACACAAATACTGAAGGGATGGAGGTACAAATGTACAATCCTAGCACATAGCAGTGTGGTCTGCCAACAAAATGGAAAACTACTACACAATTACCCGGAACCCTGCAAAAAACAATTTTCCTGGAGAAAATGTGGCAAATAGTACAGAGCTTTGGGAGGAAGCTTTCCCAAGTATACAGAAAATCATTGGAGCCCTTTACAAGAATATTGTAAAAAAATCAGAAACCTAATCTGTAAAGTCGCGATTTTCTTGAAACTAATGCTCTTAATGTAGGTGATAGAACTGTACAGTTTACTGAGGTGGCATTTTTAGTGGAATGCTTAATATTGGCATTCTAAAAATAATTTTTTTTTTTTGGAAAACTATTTCAAATAAATGTTAGTAAATTTTAGGACAAAGTTGAAGATATTTTTTGAGAAAAGAAAGTGTGTAAATAAAACAGAAAATTCAGCACGATCACACTTCCAATTGAAAGATTATGTTCGACACCTTTCGGGTCGGTTACGATGAAACATTTACTTGATATTTAGGAGACCTTAAATTTAAGAGTTTTGAAAGATGAAAACTCAAATTCGAAAATTTGACAGTCGCAATATTCCTCCCCCCCCCACCAGAAGTAAGTGAAAATAAAAATGAATACTTTTTTTTTCATATTTGTTTCGACATTCTGCTGAATAAGAGGAAGCACTGCGAACTGCCAAATTTTCCAAATTGATTTTCTCCGGAAAATCTGGATGCAATCCTTTTTTTAGTGAGCCTTTAGGAACTAGTGAGCTCTGTTTGGTACCGAAATAAAAACAATATTAACAGCATTTTCGAAGGGGAGGGATTAGCTAAGTGGTAGCGGTTGGACTCCCACGCGGAGTTCCCGGGTTCGAGTCCAGTGCTGCCCTTAGATTTTTTCTTCCTAGGAGCCTCTACAACTCACTGTTCGCCTGAAACGAGAGAACACTGTCCGGAGCCGGCAGTGCTCTGAGAAGGCTCCAAACGCTAATGACCATAGATGTTGAAGGAATCCGGTTAGGAATAAAGATGTTATGACCGGATAAAATCCCATATGTTATTCACCACTGCGGACCCATACACATTTTAAGTTATTAAGTTGTTAGTAGTTATTAAGTTATTCTTTATTTAGCCTTTAGTTATAATAATAATATAGATATTTGCAAAACTTGCAGCTGAAAATATGAAATGCCAAATAATTTATACTGATCCAATAAAGTTTATGCCTGAAAAGAGAGAATGAGAGAGAGAGAGAGAGTGAGTGAGTGAGAGAGAGAAAAGAGAACCCACTAATATTAAGAAGGGTGTTGGTGAAAAAACTATTTCAAAGATGAAGAATGTACAGTCCAAATAGAAAACAATATAGTATAAGTTGAAAACAACTTTTCTACTAAGTGTATAACATTTCTCTGCTCACTGACTGTACCACAAACTCTGTACTCTCTTCGTCCAAAAATAAGTTTGGACATTATTCTTTTGCTCAGTGAGCGATCCTTCCTCAGATGCTGAAAATTCTCTCATTCTGTCTCTCTCCCTCACTACTTATATATATAATAAAAGGCTGTGAACATTCCACGCAATTAATTTTTAAGAGCGAGCCTGAGTGGCTGGTAATAGTTTACTAGAAATAAGAGCAATATTTCATTAACTTTGCTCAATCTTTTTTGTCTCAATTTTCAACTTTTTGGGTCTCTTACTTACTACCATAATTCTGATATTGTTATCACATCATCAAACATTATAGCACAAGATAAGCAAAGCTGGCAATAAAACAGTAAGCCATAGAAAATTTGGTAAAAATTTCCTCTTCTTCTTTCACTGAAAGTTTAGTTGCCCTAAATGCATTGCATTGTATTACTTGAATGTAACTACATGGCCGTCCAGAAGATAGCGCTCAGATTAAACTCTAGTAACATATGAAATCTAACGTCATACTTTCCCCAAAAACTATCCTAAAATTAGTTTTTCCAGAAAACTGTTACAAATGAAATTTATAACTTCATGTCTGTACAGTGGCATACCATGTCTGTACAGTGGCATACCATGTCTGTACAGTGGCATACCATGTCTGTACAGTGGCATACCAATTTTTCGAGAAAATCGTTTTAGCCAAATTCTAGAAACTAAGAAACCTATTCCGTTAAGTTGCACTTTTCTTCCCAGTTTTCATTCTTTCACAATTTTCTTCAAATCTGGAATTCTAGCACTAAGATATTATAAGAAGGTAGAGAATCTTTCAAATAAAAATGTTTGGCATTTATAAGTATGGATAAAGGTACATTTGGCATATGGATAAAAGTATATGGAAGTAAAAGAAAATGGTCAGAGCTAATTTCCAGAAAATTGTAAATGAAAAACTGAAAAAAGAACTTTCAGTAAAACTGTGATTCCGGTTGAAGAGTTTTGATCGAAACCGTCGTATCTTATGCGGTAATAACATATCAAGTTGAGCATGTAATATAGCTGCCAGCACATCTTGCCTGCAACAAAAAAAAAAATCATGTGGTAGTCCGCTCAATTGCGCTACTCATCCGCCATGTCATATGAGACGTAAGAAATCTCCCAATCACATACGGCACATAAGATCCGTCTACACCTATCCGTAGGAGATCTGAAAGGAGAAGTAGGGAAGTTTTCCACAAGCATATATAAGGGCTAGCTAAATTCAAACAATCACTCCATAATGCAGAAAGTCTGACATTCTGTCTCCAAAAAACACCACCACATCACCAATAGCACTCTGCCAGTTCAGTCTGTCATTTCTCCTCACACTGTCTTTTTTTTTAGACAGTGCTTGTAGTACTCTATTTTAGTTGTAAAGTGCTTGTAGTACTCTATTTTAGTTGTAAAGTGCTTGTAGTAGTACTCTATTTTCTTAATTAATAAATCAGTGTACAGTTGGTTTACTTTTCTCTTCTACATTTTTTTTCCGTCAAAGTGTACAAAAACCCCAGTACTCAGCAATTTTCCTTTTTCCGTCAAAGTGTACAAAAACCCCAGTACTCAGCAATTTTCCTTTTTCCGTCCAAGCGTACAAAAACCCAGTACTCAGCAATTTTCCTTTTTCCGTCCAAGCGTACAAAAACCCCAGTACTCAGCAATTTTCCTTTTTAGTGTAATAAGAGAAAGTAAAAAGTCACGTTACAAGAAACCAGAGTTTGAACAAGGCGAATCATTGCAGTGATTCTTTCTTCTCTAATTTAAAATATAAAAAAATAAAAATATAGATTTGATGATTAATATTTAAACAAAAAAATTAATAAGAATGTTGGCACAAAACAACTCGTTGATTATTTTTTTTATAAAACGATTATATAAAAAAAACACTAGCAAGGCATTGTAAGGATTATAATACGTATTATTAATTCCAGCAGGTGGCAGCACAGTTTAGTGTAGACGAGAACAAAACAAGCTTTATCTAGCTTGTGTCTTTGGGAAGAAAGGGAGAGGCCTTTTGTTTTGAACACACACTCACCACTCCGCAAGCCCCGGCCAAGAAATCTTTCAAACAATCCCTTAGGTACTATATTTCTCCGAGGATGGCACCAACTTCACAGCATAATCACTATTTTCCTTTTCGTTTCAGATCAGTGGTGTACATGTAACGTAAGATGGCGGGAAACCATTTTGCCAGCCAATCAAACCTGGTGTAACAAAACTTTTCTCTTCTCGTATCCCTTGCCCGGGGCCGGTAGGTTACTTAAAGAAGGTAGTATAACCATTGTGCTTAGGAAATGTTTGTTTTTCATTTTACAAGTATAATTAGTGTTTATAATTAGTCGGTACCATACTGTTACAATAACAGTGTTACAATAACAGAACTGGAGGTATACTCGCGCCATACTTACCACACCGTAAAACCTTACATTCTGTATTTTCTAAAATTGCCACCTTAAGGTTGTAATCTTATAACTTTTCTCTATTATCTTTTATATAACCTTTTATTTTCTAGTTTCTTTGTTATCATTGTTATCAGCCTTTGCTCAATCCTTTGCAAGAGGAGCTGCAAAAATCAATATACCAGTCTTTATTACTTTCTCCTACTATTTTAAGGGAAAGTTATTAATTTTAGAAATTGAGTTTTCACCTTGAAATATGTATTTTGATGTTTCTTACCTAAGTCGTCAACAAACGGTTTATTTGGCGGCATGGTCTCAAATTTTCCCCACGGTCTGTGTAACCTTCACTCGTACACTGGTTCACTGGAGTTCAATGGTGAAACTTCCTTCCTTTTTATGTGTTTCTGTTTGTGAGAGGTAATTATTTCATGCAACCGTTTATGGAGATTCTTGTAATTAACTCACTGTCTGTTTAATTATATTACTGCTTCTGTTTGCAGTTTATGAGACGACTGTTATATCATCGCTTCTGCTAAATTGACATTCCTCCTAACACATCTATCATTTACAGCTAAATTTCTTTTTCCCGCATCTGGTTTTGCCTATCTTCAGAAGTTTAAGTTCTCGACTTAAACAGTATCTCTAACTTCTTTAGATTGTTGTCAAACATCGTCTAGGTAACTTTTTCAAAGATCGTTAACTCTGATGACTGGCCTTGAGTGAGCTGATTTGAACCATTTTTTGAAAAACGGCTGCCACCCAATTCTCTGTAGACTTAGGTTAAACAATCTGTGTAATCATCAGAAATTTTTTCCCTTCCATGATAGCCGGTGGCATTAATCGGTGACATGATATACAAGGATATATTTCCAACAGATTGGACTAGAATGAAACATAGTTTCCATTTAAACAGCGTTTAACCAATTCGCCTGTGATATCACTCTGCTTATCACAAAAAAACTGTGATGTTTTCCAGCATCGCAGATTCAATCACTGCTCCGTAATAATAAATAAAACAGCTCTGCTTCTCCGAATATATCACATTCCTTGATTCACCAGTCTTAAATTCTTCACAGAATTTTTACTTTTCTGCAATGGTTGCAGGAAATGGTGATTGGTGACGATGAAGAATGAAATATACAAAACTTATTAATGCACTTGCACAACGAACTTTGTGAGGAGAAAGACTGAGGTAAAAAAATGTTAGAATGACCGAGCGCAGAATGATGGTGTTCGCTGATAATGTAGAACAGCAGCTAAATTAATGTTAAACAGATGAGCGCTATAGCTAGTTAGAACTCTTCCTAGATTAGCTAGGTGTGGCTAGAATTGGTGAAAGTTTCTAGCCCATGAAAGGGCTTGTGACAGACAGCAATGTGCAGACAGTTGAATGCTTGTTAAATGCAATTGCTGAAATAATTATTTGAGAGTCAAGTTGTAGTTTATGGCAATAATAGCAATCTATTGAATACTTATATACATTTCTGCCACAGCTTCTAGGAGGAATCTTGGTTCTCCAAGTCGTAGGAGATTTCTTGTGGTGGTTGGTTCCTCAGAGCTGGAAAGCATCAGAGACATTTTCCGTGGTAGCCTGCTTCATTTTGTGGTCATCGACCGGTTTCGGGCGTTCGCCCATCTTCAGGATGCGTCCTTAGGATATTTATCCTTACAGTCAGCAGGCGAGACAGAGGGGAGAGAAGAACTGTTGAAGGTGAGCGCACTGAAGCGCATGAAACGGCTGCTATCAGCGATATGATGTACCCAGTGCTTGTTTGGCGAATTTCCTCAACAGAGGACTGTTTATTCCATTAAATTACCTTTGAAACTTTACTTAAAAACCAACACAATTTCATTTTTCTTCTTAGATCTATGGCACAGCCTAAAGATTTGAAAATCTGATCGGGATATTTTGCTGTTTTTCCTCAGGGTACTGAAAATTGCTTGCAAAACTTGTAAAGAGAAAGTCTCCGCAAAAGAATATGTAAAAGATACAAACAATGTGAATTATTCACGGACTGGTTCATGTCCTTTTTTTCCGCGCTTTTATTCAAACAAAGGCAAGAAAAGTTCTTTGAAGAGAGTTTTTCACTATCCCCGCTATATAGAAAACAATTCTAATTCATGACGCATAAACTATCCTCTCCCTTCAACCCTACTAACCTGGCCTAAGTTTTAAGGCAATTTATATAGTGAATGCAATGGATGTAAAAACAAAAAAGATGTAATGAACAAGTAATTTATCATTTTTTTTTTAGGAAGGGAGTAGGAACGGGTATTGTTCCGTGACGTCATAGTTTGTATATTGTGGAGAGACTATATAAAGAAGATATGGTGAATTTCAGTGTTGGGAAGCCGTTGTCCAGGTAACTGAGTCCATGATTTATTTATCGCCTTACTGCTGTAACGATCTCGGGCAGGTGTGTGTGGGGGTTATACCAAGGCTTTACCTGCTACTACTACCTGCTGTGACACTGCTGTTACATTCCCTCCCGAAAGCTTGCGTAATATTCTCTGCTGCAATCATACTATACACACCACATACACGCATTCACACATGATCACTCCTTCAAAACTGACGCATTAACCCTGCAGTATTTAATGCAGTGTGGCTTTCACTTTCAGTAACAGGAAGTATTGCATCATCACAAATTTTCAAAATTGTTTTTTCACTGGAAATGAGTGTTTTGAGGCTTCTAATTATGTTTGTAGCTTATAATTTCTGTATCTATGGTGTGTGTGTGTGTGTGTGTGTGTGTGTGAGGGAACAAAATATTTCAAAAAGGTACAATCGCAGAACCACAAACTTGCTATCCCGTTTGAATATCAACACCGCATGTGACACCCAAGTTACCAACCGGAGTTGCGATTATATTGATTTATATTTTTATTTTTACTCACCTTGTGTGGAAGCGGCAATCGCCGCCATTATTCAACACTTCAATCTATGGAAGAAAGTCTCATTGCAAACAAAGAGCAGAGCTTCTTATAATGTACAATATATGTCGTTTTTTCAATAACTTCTATTGGCCGACATTCTAAAGTGTACGTATAACCATCACTAAAAAAAGCTCCTTTTTGGAGGTGTTCAAGACCTTAGATTCCTAAATGCTACCACCACAAATTAATCTACTGTCGTTGTCAAATAAATATTTGAACCTAAATTAAGTAGGACACATTGTTCGGGAAGATTAGAAGGGGAAGTAAGTATCAAGAGATTGGCAATTATCCGTTATTGCATCCTGTATTGCATTGTTGAATAACATCTTATTCACCTGATTAATTGGCACTTGATTGGATAGTATCATAGTCGTTTGACTTGTGTCCCTATTGTTCCTATATGAGTGTTTCAGTTGAACCTATTAGAATGGTTAAATATTTCATCAAGAAATTGAGAGTGATGACATTGGAGAACTGATAGTAGTGGTAGTTGAGCCATGTGATTCCGCTAAGATTTCTATTGGTTACACAACTGGCCAAACGAAATTTTTATCATAATGGTTTCGCTTGGGAGGTCGTCTTTGATCTACATTTTTATACATAATGAAATTAAAGCTTCATTATCATTTGTAAATTTGTCCACACTGAACTGTAATTGAATCTTGGGTGGTACTGTTGTATGGGACCTTTGGATGATATCCTGATTAATCTGTGTTTTAATATCTGCGCTAATTTATCTGGATTGTTCACAACTTTCCACACTGATGATGGCATAACCTGAGTTTTCAAGTCTGTAGGTCTGTGGAAAACTAAGATAACAATAAATGTGACATGGAAAACTCATATCTCACTTTCTCTTAGTGCAATTTACACAGTTCTAATAGGTTGATTTTCTTCAAAATTTGTCATTTTTACTTTCTCTTGCTGCTGTAAAAGGAAGTATTGCGATCGTATCAAATGAGTTATCACCGGAAACATCAAGGTCAACAGTAATGTCGGCCAAAATCTCAGCAATCGAAAAAAAAAATCAGTTAATGGATTTTTCAGTTCTCTTACTGCTGAAATTATTGCGATAGTGTCATTAATTTCTGCAATTTTAATGTAATTAAGATCTGTAATTTTTAGTTTCAGAGACATTTGTGCACAACATTACTCACATAAAATACAGATCACTCGCTAAAAACATTTTCTTTGAAATCGGGAGGATATCATTTATTTTTCAGGACAAACTTACTTTCATAAAAAAAAAATGACACGATTGCAGTAATACTTTTTGGAGTAAGTAGGAGTAAGTACTAAGATATCTGAGTCGAACATTAAGAAGTTTCTCTGTAACTGCATTTATCAACTTCTAATGGGGAAATTTTCTTCCAAAGAAGGAATATTAGATCATACTTAATTGCCCTAAATGAAACCACATAGTAATTTGAAATGCACAATATAGAGTACGCGTCCTAGCTCTCACCTAAAATATTTTTTTTCTTCAAAAAACGTTTAAAACTAAGGTGCTAGCTATATCTACAGAAAATACACACACAAGTTTAAATAAAATTATTGGACCTTTTTTCAAGAGAATAAAGCGTAAAAAAAAGGAGCCAGTACCGTACAATATTACTATAAATTTGAGTTTCGGCGATTTTCTCTCTTACGGATTTGATGTTCACATATCACACTCACACGATATTGTTCCACAATAATACAAGATATTATAAATCATACTAAATAACAATTAAATATAATAAATAATATAAACAAGTACATAATATAATAAATTGAGAATCAGTTCATAAATTAGGCGTAACGTTAACAATCAGTTATTGTTAACAGCCGCCACAAGCAGTGTTTGAGTTTGTAAGCGGCATTACAATGGAAGAGCGCTCTGTCTGTAGGCAATCTAATTACCATTGTGACATCATCACTATGTAATCACTACATAGTAGTAGTAGTTGATTGTAAAAAATAATAAATTGATCGTCATAGTGTTTATTTTTGATTGATTGCGCAGAGGTTTGTTCAAAGTACTAGTTACTTAATTATATATAGCTGAGGCTGAAACCCAATCAATTACTAAACCCTAATAAAGTACTATAAAATCCATTAGGATACCCTATAAAAATAACCAAACAGAAATAGTGTAAGCGGCGAGAGGAGGGTGAAGAGAAGGCAGTATAAAGTGGACTGAAGAAAGATGAAGAATGTTTTATTATCATGGCTTTCATTTTCAAAACTTTGTTCTTTCGATTGGATGAAATTAGAGTTTCTATAAGATACAATATTACACTCTCTTAAAACTATAAGTGAAGTGCCGCTATCTTGCCATAGTTTCAAATTTTGCTTTCCCCAGAAATTCAATGTTTCGAGATCCGCATTGATCTCCTTTGTCTGAAAAAATGTTAGCGGTGTGTGTGTGTGTGTGTGTGCATACATGTATTTATGAATGAAAAACGCATAACCACAAGAAAAACAAACTTCATAGGGATCCAACAAGAAAGTCTCGCTCGCATTCGTCAACCGGAAATGTGGAAATTTAAAAGTTCATTAAATTCCTTGCTAGATTACGAAGTTTTAAGAAAATCAGATAACCGGAAGTTTCGACTTGATCGAATAGGTTGCTGATTTTGCGGTATTCTTTTGAAAACATCAATTTTTTTTTTTAAATTGGATTGTTTACCGCACAGATATAATAAGCCTATCACTTTTATTAAAATTATTTTAGTGAGAAATCTGGGAAATCTGTAGTAAATTGGGTTAAACTTTAAATTGCCGTTACAAGTTTTGCTAGTGTCTTGGCAGAGGCGGCTGCAATCCAGTTTAGTCAGATTCAGAGAGAGATGTTACATCATAAAATCAGCAGTTTATTATAATCCTTACCAACTGTTATTTATGTGTTATAAGAGGCAACTGACGTTTATGTAAATAGTCCAAATTTGAAAAAAAATTATCGATTATAATTGTAACCATTACAGTGAGAGAATATAGTCAGAGAAAATCGTGTATCACACCAGATTTGTTTTTAAATATCTACGATATTTAGAATTTTATGCCAGAGGCAGACACAAATTAAAAGAACAATGGGAACATATGAATGTTGCTGGGGACTATGTTGAAAAGTAGCCGAATTTTTTTTTTTATTAAATAAATCGTTTTTGAGCTACAGCGATTTGTTTCGTTACTTATTGAATGACCCTCGTATTATTAAAGGGAATTTTCGACAGAAGAAGTGTTATTGTATAAAAAAGATTGGGTACGTTTATTGGGAGTACTGATCATATGTTCGTTGGTGTGAAGTGTTTGATCGTTAAGATGGAATATGGGCGTCTCAAAATATCTGAACAATAGTCTTTATACTCTGTCTTACTCCTAGGAAGAGGAAGTATTGCGATCGTGTCAAACCTAAGTACTCTCAAAAATGAAAAAAATCACAAGTAGCTCAAATTTTGTATTCCGTTTAGATACTACCACTTCATCTGAAACAGAGGTTACGGGCAAAATCTATTAACCGGATGTGCGACGTTACAAAGTATTCTGTTTAGTTAAGAATTTTCTCGAAAATGGCTGCAACGATTCCTTTTAAACTTGTGTACTACTAGGTGCACAGATACTTTCTATCATAGGACATCACATTTGACGAATTGTATGGGTAAATGATTCATAAAAATAAAGGACGCTTTGCGTGTTGATTCTTAACAGAATATCATAAATAATTTGGTAGAGTAGGTCAGCGGATAAACGTATTAAATTGCAATTAGAAGTAGAAACTTATATGCCTACAAAGGAGAGAATATTGTGTAAAAAGATGAGAATAGTAAGTTAAACAAGAAAGGAGAATCAAGAAGCCTACAAGCAGTTCATTTTAGGGAGGCTGGGGGCTCAATGCCCAAGGTTGATAGATAGGGACCCGGTCGGGTGAAAGCAAGGGGAACGACCGAGGATTGGAACCTCAAGGCTGGCCGGGAGAATAGAGGTGAAGTTCAGCCGGAGGCATGGCAAACACCCCTCCTCAACACCCTCTGTCAAACCCTCCAGACCATCCTGGCAGATCTTTTTTGTGACGCACTGTTACCATGGTAAAGTTTTCGCTCAATTACTTCTACTAATTATTAAGTTAAGCTCTCAATTGAAGGCTAAAACAAAGTTCTGTTCATGATTTTGAGTGTAATATAAATTTTAAAATAGAAATGTAACGTATACCTTTTTCATTATTTGGTAAGTCAATAAAATAAAATAAATATGATGGCATAATAATAATAATCATGATAAAATTTTATAACTTAATAAAATTAATTAATGAAATCTTATTTCTATTGGTTTGTCGTTTTGTTGCCTTGTGCGGGTCCTTATCTTGCCATTGCCTTAAAAAGACAAAGTCCATATTCACCATCACCTGCTGCGCATGCTGCAGGCAGACATTTCGGGATAGCAGTCTTTTCCTTTGGAAAGCAGATTGCATTGCATATCTCTTTTTATAACTAATAATCTTCCACATCAATTGAGGATTCTTCAAGTGTACTATACTCCACTTCAATAGAGATCTAATGTGGTTGTTCTCTCATACAATTGATCCTCGAAAACCGAGGAAGAGAGATATGTAGAATGAAAATAGTACCATTTCATTGAAGTTCCATTGAATCTCTTGTACCACAAATAGCTCCTGAAGATGTACATTAATGGTATCCGAAGAAGGTAGAGCAAATAATTCATTTTTTTTGGTTCTTTTAAAGAGTTTTTCTGGACATTGGCAAATAATTATTTCATTAAGGCGTGACAATTTTGGAATGATTTTCCAGTTTTGTTTTTCCCAATTTTCTTAAAACCAAAACAAGGCACGAACGCTTGTCACTTTTATTTTAAATATTCCTTTCAAAGAAATTGATTTTCTGGTGAGCTGTTTGGGAGCTGTAGGTTATGCTGATTTTATGTCGTTTCTATACAATGTGCAATCACACCAACTGTAAAATATTAAGATGTAAAAAGTTTTACTATTATAGTTTTACTTTACTATAATTCGTTGTTTGAAGAAAATTGTTTAACCAGAATTGCCACTTTAGGAATTAGATTTCTTAATATAAGACAACAAAAATTTCTGTAAACTCGGCAACTGATGGAACTACAGCCGATTTTGGTCGAAAGAAAACGAAAAAGAAAACCATTTTAGTGATGGGAAGTCATACATAATAAGCAGTTACGAAAAATGCAATATTTGCAAAAAACATTTCTTTCTTTAAAAGGGGTTTTAACATAATATAAATTAAACCAAGCACGGATAAATATGGACCGCGCGCTAAAATAGGAAGTAAACAAGCAACCTTTCTAACCTTATCTCATATAATGTATTTGCTTTGACAGAACATTGCTTTTACCACACTCATTTCAATGTTCAAGTATTTTGATCGGCCAATGGATTTCAAGCATTATTGAGGTTTGAGTAAGCGCTATCTTCTTGGACTACCCACTTTAACAATATTTATATATGCTAAGACCAACTAACGTTAAGTGAAAAGTCCCAACAAGACTCAAGAAAATTTGTTCAGCAAAAGAAAGTTGTTTAATGTGTTCCATCACAATTTTGGGGGTAAAGAAAGGCCCAAAGAAACAGTAACTATCTCATCAATGAATTTAATATCAAATTTTACAAATCATTTTATATGCTTCAAAAAGTAATAAAGTATAAATGTCAGGATAATTAAGCAAACCAATTAATTAATTAAATAAATTAGATATTTGATGATTTCCAACTGTAGACGATCTTTACTAGACATCGTTTTAAAAATTAAACGTTATATAGTGAAGCAATTTTTCTATAAGGTTATAAAACGGAGTAATGGAACTACTAATAGTGAATAATTCAAAATAGTAGGGAAATTTATAAGGATAATATTTTCACCGGGGACATTTAATAGTGGCAATAAAATGAAATAATGAAGTATAGGGAAACTAAAGAGTTGGTGGAGTGTTAATAAATTGATCGCACAAACAAATATGGTTCGGCAGGCTTCTCATACTATCACATGGTTTAATTTTTTATTTCCAAGTTTACTTTTTTAACTCTCTTCAACTACTGTAAAAGAAAACATCTTTTTGAAAGTTGAATTTTCCCCTGGAAATCTATGATAAGGTCTCTGAATTAGAATAAATAAAAGTGTATTATGTAACAACTGCATTATATATGTTTGTGTGTATAATTGTACACAACATAGATAGAATTCGGCTGTACTGTACTACAGAATTCAGCGACCTGAGCACACTATAATAATATTTGAAGCACGATAGGATTCCCAGAACTTCTCCTAAAATCAAATAATAAAGTATAGGGAAACTAAAAAGATATTTTGGTCGACCAATGGATTTCAAGCATTATTGAGGTATGAACATTATTGGTATTGCTTTCCTTTTGCGGAAAAATGTTCCAAAAAAAAGTGATTGGTTCATATTGATGTGCAGTTAGTGAGCATTCCAAGTTTAAAGAAAATCGTTAAGAGGCTTTTCCAAGAAAATCCCCTTCCCCAAAAAAACCTCAGAAACCTCTTTCTGTTAACTAATTTTCATCAAACATGCAATTTGAACAATATTTTTAATTTATCATAATATTATAGATGGTAGAAACGCACAATACAACGTGGTGATAAAGTACTTTAAGGGAAAATATTAACATTGGGGCACAACCACCGGAAATCTCCAGAAATCAATTTTCCAAGAAAATTGTTTGAAACAAAAGAGAAATGTTGCCATCCGAGTCAGCCTAGATATTAAGCCAGCGCAAACAAGGCTAACAGTGGTAGTACGGCCTAATAGTTAGAGAGGATGAGGATCAACTGGTAAAAAGAGTATTTGAGGCAAGAGTGGACGGAAGAGGAAAGCCCAGAAGCACTTGGAAGTTTGGAGGGAGTAAACGAATGGATTGAGGAATGAGAAAGGAATTGGCAATGGATAAGGACGTTTGGTACACGTTGTGCAGTCAGGCCCCAGACTGTAATGTTGAATAAAAGTGATACGGATTTTTTAGAAAATCGTGAAAAATTAAAAAAATATGATAAATGAAAAAAAAGTTTGGAAATGACACACTTATTGCTGACGGTTTTGCCCGAAACCTTCGTATCAAAAAACAATAGCATTAAGTACCTGAACGGACTGTATAAAGTTTGAAAGTCTGTTCCCTGCGATTTTTTCCCATACTCAGGGTCCTCCAAACATGTATTTCCGGGGAAATGCAATTACGAAATTTGATATAATTGCAGTATGTTCTTCTTACTCCAGTTGATATAGAATAACTCAAAATTACTTGAGAAAAGTTAAAAGTGAAAGATAATAATTTAAATGGATTATATCGTAACACAATTTAGGACTTGAACTTGTAATGGTCTAATTGTATGCAAAAGTTTCATTAAATATTGGCAAGCATAAATATGATGGTAACCAATTCTTTTGATTTCGTGGATAAAATAAAAACTGGCGTCCTACTGCCTACGTGGGACAGTTAATATCGGCTTCAGTTGTAGTCGAACTTCACTCCAGTAGGCGGTGGCCTGTAATAATAGCTGGCTATATTCCAATACTCAAAGAACTTGTTAACACACTCACAGACAGAGATTAGTCAAATAGTGGTATAGTGAGTGGGTTAATAGTGTAACTTTCCATTAATGGACTGCATATAAAAAGAAGAACAGGACAAGATGTTTTTTATATCAGTCTAAATGAAGATGCAAACAAAGCTGTTTTTGTTTTGTTTATTTGCTCTAACTACTGTAAGAGCAAGTATTGCGATCCTGTTACTTCCGGTTTCTAAAGGGCTTTTGGCGAAAGGTCCATGTATGTGTGAAGAGAATATCTCAAAAAAGAAAAATCACAGGAAGATCAAATTTGGATTTGATCACCACTGCGTCTGATAACAGAGTTTCCGACAAAATTGTTTCACAGCGGAACTTTGCTTTTTTCTTTTGGTTTATATAAACAGAAAAGTCCAATTTGATACTTTGACAGATTTGGAATATAACTTGACCTATCAGATTTAGAATATAGTCTATAGGTCAAAAATTGGAAAAAAAATTAAAGAAATTCGGTCAGAATGTAATATCAGAGAGGATCAAAGAAATCTTCGCACCACTCCAGTCAACCTGATTCTTATCATCTTAATTTAGCGAGACATTAATTTAGGTTAGATTTTTATTCAAACAAAAGTGATACTAATAAATCTATACCTTACGTAATAACATTACAATGACTGAATCTAAATCAAGATATTTTTTAACCTAATTTTCTAAAAAAAAAAAGGAAATGTAACAGAGAAAAAAGTATAAAAAAATAAAAATTGAAAAAGTTAAAAAAAAAACAACAAATATATAAAGTGGTTCAGTAGGCTAGTAAAGTGTAAAGTGTCGCTGAAAGCAAATTGAAAGTCGAAATAGTACCGACCTTAGCAAGGCAAATGAGAACAGGTGGACACTTACTTATTGAATTGAAGTCCGTGATCTCATTTTAAAGTGAAAAAAAAAAATCAAATAAATAAATAAATAAATAATAACAATAATAATAATCAATTAAGAAAATGAACTGATCTATTTAAGAGAAAGATTAGCGATCTTGTCCGATTTTCGTAATTGAATTTTCTGGATAAGTTACAGTTGCAAAAATAAAGAAAAAATCTGGTGTGAAACCCTCAGACTTTCTCTTACTGCAATTTACAAAGTTATGAATGATAAATTTTCTTCCAATTGATAATTCTTACAAGATGTTTAGTTGTATCTAATGTTATATTAATGGGAGAATTTGAACTTAATAACACCATTTTTTTGAGAAAGGCTTACCTTATCCCCTCATAAATCTCCTTCAATAAACTTTCTCACAAAGAAGTTTCAAACAAAAGTGGTAAGCCTGTCTCAGAAGCCTACCAAATTTAAGGAAATCCAATTGTGATTTTATGGAGAAAATCGCTGAAAACTGAAAAGCTGTTTAGTGAAATCACTCTTCCGGTCGACCGAACTGAAACTCGGAATTTTGGCAACATATTTAATTCTGATTAATATTATTTAGATGAAGGAATCGTATAATAAACTAAAATAGTACTTTAGAGGAAAACATAAACCCACCACGGTTCTTCAAACTGTTACACTAAAGATAAATTGTGCCAAGCTATTGTAAAAAATATATCCGCATAAGGTAACCTTAGATGGAAAACCAACCTCACTCCCATTGTCGGCCCTCAGCGAACCACTGGTATATTGATCTTCTCTTTTAGAAAATGCTCAAGCACCTCTACTTCCGCCGAGTTTCAAGCACCACTATACATCCTTTATTTGCTGTTGCTCCGACTTGATTGTTTTTACTGCACACAAGATATTATTTTTATTTCATC
Organism: Triatoma infestans; assembly: GCA_011037195.1. Lineage (NCBI taxonomy): Eukaryota > Metazoa > Arthropoda > Insecta > Hemiptera > Reduviidae > Triatoma > Triatoma infestans. The sequence goes on from JAAEAF010003016.1 coordinate 29,052, forward strand.
GAGAGTCTTCAGTGAAATGATAAGTTTTTCTCAAATATTTGACTGGCCATTGACGTTAAGTTGTTTAATATGACGAAAAAACATTCTGGTGTTCACATTCACAAGACTTTCTCTTACTGCAATTATTATGTTTTATTGGCGAAATGTCTTGAAAACATGCAGCGTTTATTGAACGTTTAGCTGGGCCTGGCATAAAAAAAAGCGGCAGGTATTATACTTATTTTCCTGTGAATGTTTGGCTCAGTGGTTACCGCACTGTACTCCCATTCGGAGAACCCGGGTGCGAGTCCAGCAGGGCATACTCTTGAGTATAACCTAAGTCGAAGATTTAGAAGATCTACTCATTTTTTAATCTGATGACGGCCAGACCTGGGCCGAAACGTTATTAAAAAGATTACATTACTGAGACTATTGTTGGGCTATTTTACCATCCTTTTTACTGTACTACAAGGAATAGTCTGCAATCCGAAAAAACAATTTTCAGGAGATAATTATATTCATGAGAAAATTTGGAAGAAATCATAAACCTTAATTAATATGTACGTATAAAAGCAAAGAAGAAACTTTTTATTTAAAAAAAAAAATTTGTTGGACGTTTTGGACAACTTTGGTATCCTTCCTTAGGAACTGGTAAGGCAGAATGGAAAGTTAAATATAAAATTTTGTTCTTTGGCCCACGCCAACTAATTTTTTGCTTGTTTGATTAACAACGGCCAAACAAACTCTTGTTTACATTAATATGTAAATACTTTGTACTACTTGTAGTTGACATATTTTATACTTTAGGATTAAGATCTAGGTGTTCTGGAATATTGAGACCTTCCCAGACGAAGATTAGGCTGTAGATTAAGAAGAAGAGAAAATGTTGAATATCTATCCCGATCAAGTGCAAGTTCGTTATGAGGATTGAGTGAATAGCGTGAATATATTTATTAGGATGAAAGTATTTATTGGAGAACTTGTAGTTTAGACTGAAAGGACAATAATTTGTGAGTGAGCAATGAGGCGCTAATGCCGGACAGAAATGAAATGATTACTATAATTTCGGGATCCACTGTCTAAAATATAGTGTAAAATATAAAATCAGTTGGACTTTATAACAATAGATTTTGGATATTTCTTCAAAAAAAACAAAAAAAACCTCCAAAATTGTTTTCAAACTGTGAATACAATTGTATAGATATAAACGAATCACTTTTATTTAAAAACATTCTGCCAGAAATCTTCAGGCCCATAGCTAGAAAGTAAATAAATAAAATAAATTCTCATGTGAAGTAGTGTGAATAAATAAACAACAACAAAAATACTGAAAGATTAAATATTCGAGGCGGAATAATAATAGAATTTATCAGAAAGTGACAGTTGTGTAACGTATTTGTAGAGGGGTAAATATTTTTTTTTTAAAAAGCGCAGGTGAAGTTCGGTAGAGATAAAAAAAATTTATGAAAAATGAGATTAAAAAAAATAAAAAACAAAAAAGTTAGATAAATCGCTTAGAGAGCGCAGGCCGCAATTTATTATCCAAGAATGGCATAAAAAATGCACATCTGTGATCTGAATCTGGGAGTACGGCAATGTGCATATTTTTGGGCGTACATACATATAAGTGTATGTGTGAGTGTGTGCAAGTAATAGGGGAGGGGAATATGGACGAGTATGTTGCAGATATTCGCATAACGTGGCGATCTCTCTGAACAGCGAGAATAGTCAGGGAGAGTGCTTGCGTGTATATGTTTATATGAGAGAGAGAAAAACACGTCCAGGACAGTCCTGTTTGGGGTGGTCCAGTTTCCAATATATCCCGTTATAAAGTATTCAAATGTATTCACAGAATACAGAAAGAGAGAATGAACAAATCCCAGACACATACACACACACACAAATACTACGCGATCATCAAGTAGGCTCTCATCTGTACGTATCCTGCCTGTTACTCTTTCTCAATTTACGTAAAATCCAAAAACCAAACAGGATTCCTCTGATTGGTGAAAGTGATTCTATGGTATAGGGACATGTGTTTTTGATGTGTAATGTGTGTGTGTTTTTATGTATGTATGTATATGTGTGTGTGAGACATGCGGGATAATTCCCTCCTTATTGATCGCTGACCGATCATTCATCCTTTCTTCAAAAGCACCTGTTATGGAAACTCACAAGATTTACTCTAACTGTAACTCATAAAGGTTTAATTAACAATTTTTTTAGGTTGTACAATTTAGAGATAAATCTATAATGTCTTTAACACTTTCAGAAACCACAGTTTTGAAAAATAATTGTTTCTCAATTACAAATACAAATGGTAGGTTATATATGCAGTTAGCATTCAAAGTTATACCTCAGAAATCTGAGAAACCTATTGTATAAAGTATTATTTTTTTATAACCGATTTTCTTCAAACTGGAAATTCTTGTATTCCATTTAATATATGCGGTTGGTAGAACCAGATATTATACTGAAGTGACACTTTAGTGGAAACTTGAAAGGTTTGAGCTTCTTCCAGAAACTTAAAATCAACTTTACTGGAATAATGTGAAATAAAACCTTAATTAATATGCAAATTTTCATGAAAATCTCTTTGGAGATGTTTCCGAAAATATTAGGAAAAAACTGAAGAAAATAAAATTCAGTAAAGTTGCAGCATTTCCCACTACTGGATTTTGACAGAAACCTGTTTTGTTTGGGCCGGCAGTGATGATATGTAAACCGGGGGGCCAGTGATGATACATAAACAAACAGATTATCAAGTTCACATACATTAGCTAAAATAATATTTTTTTCTTAATTAAACATGTATTTCCGGTAACTTCGAAACATTATTTCCGGTAAAAAACCAATTTCAAAAATTTTATATGATCGTAGAAACAGCATATAAGAGAAAATAAAAAAACCAAAAAGCCGGTTTAACTTTTCATCAAACATAAATAATAAAAGAGCTCTAATTTACCCAAATCCGGACATGTCACCTAAACTGGGTCGACCGCAACAGACAGTGCAACTATCTACATACACTCAACTACAATAAAAACACGTACATTATAAATGGTGTTAAATTAGCTACAGATCAATACCAGGGCAGAGATATTGTATTTAAACGGCCTGTTTTAATATTTATGATTGGTTTATTTGCACAAGACAGAGATTGTGAACGAAAAACAAGTTTTCCATCTTAAAATCTCAACAAAACAACAAATTATTGAGTGACCCCACACAGACACACAAAGCATGAAATTTTCGCATGTCCGGAAAGATAACGGTCAAACCACACACTAAATGCCTCGTCGTTCCATAATCCATCCACTGGTAGTTAGCATATATATATGCCACACACCTTCTACGTATGTATTAATAGATAATGCAAGCACTGGCAACGGGCATTATATTGCGGTTTTAGACACAATTATATAGTAGGCTAAAGTGTTTATATGTAGACATATCTACATACGTGTCTATATGTATGCGACGAGGTCACAATAACTGAGTGGCAAAGGGGAGCGACGGTGGTGAAAAGGTAAACTGTGTTACCTAATGTAACCCTAAATGGAATACTAATGGAATTAACACGGACGATGCATACCACTTTCCCAGCCTGCCATAAACAAAGTAATGGAAATGCCCACTTTTGGGAATACTTTATGAACATATATGTACGTATACTACAGGGAATAGCCTAAATAATTTAAATTTAAGTAAATCCGAGAATCATTTTAGAAATTTGTGGGTGAGTTTTGTTAAAAGCATGTTCTTCTTGTTTTCTCACTGATTTTTTCGTGATGAAAAAAAAAACGACCATTCTCTCACTACCATTCTAACTCACACATATTGTTTAAACATAGAACTTATACTAAACATATGTAACGGATTGCCGGTGGCGTGTCTTGCCTGTACCCCGAATCATGAAGCTGAGTGGTCGAATATAATATTGGATTGGCAGTGATGGCAATAGAATCTAAATATATTTACACACTGTAATCAAAACAATATAGCGCGAGAACATTGCAGCAAAACACAAACATTAATATTTGAATTTTAACGTCTCAGATTGCTGTGTACATCTTTGGAAATCAATTTTCCCGCAAAAATGTTTTAAATAAAACTGATAGATTTATAACTGTCCAATCAGCTGGCAATTTGAAAAGAAAATCCACTTGCAGCCGTTTGCGAAGAAATTCCAAAAATATTCAAAAATCTACTCTGTAAGTTCGCACTTCCGCTTAATCGATTTTCTTCAATATTATATATTTAGTAGAATCATATATTGTATTTGAATGGTATTTTAGAAGAAAACTTGAACACGCCTCCAGAACTTCGTAAAAACCATGTCTGGAAAAATGTTATTGGCATTTATGAATACGAGATAGTAACAGGAAATTGAAAGAAAATCGAGAAAAACCGTAAAAAAAAAACCTGTTAAGTTAACGGTTGCACTTCCGGTTGATGGATTTTGAAACCAATTAGATGCAGTGATGATATCTCAACATAATATCGAGACCTTGTAGATTGTTGAGATATACTGTTCATAGACTAACATACAAAAAATACGCTCAAAGAAATCAATCTCTACAAACCAAAATTGTTCCAAGATGTGAGTACCTCAAAAAACACAATTTTGAAAATTTGACACGAACGGAATACTTCCTCTTAGCAGCAGTAATAAGAGAAAGTTATAACTGATGTGAAATATTGACACTGGCTTGTCCTAATTGCAATTCACAGAGTTCAAACTCACGAATATTTTTCGAACTTGGAATTTTGACTAAATGTTAAATGCACATAGCTACCTGAACGTGATTGTCATATTCCCATCTAAACTGAACCGGTCAATTTTAGATGTAAAAAGTTAACCTCAAAAAAAAAAAATTACCCAGAATCCCATAAAATCAATTTTTCCAGAAAAATGTTTCAAAATAAAAATAATGGAGCACTTGAAAGAAAATCATTGGAACTGTTTACAAGAAAATTACGAAACCTGCAAATAAAAGCAAAGTAAATTTGCATTCCTGTTTTCGAATAAATATACCTAGACAACAGAATGAATAAATAAATATCTAGGACAAGGGAAAGAATTCAAGTTTATTTGAAATTAAATTTATGGCTCGTTTATCTAATGTACTACAATAAAAAAATAAAAAAAAAACTGGACATCGTTTTATTTCCAGTTTAAAACATAAAACAATAAACCTAACATTTAACAACAATTTAATGGCTTCTTTTTCTTTTTCTTTTTTTTAAATAGATTATCTGGTTTATCTTTCCAGGAATAATGTGCGTGTTTACGAAGGATAATAATACTTTACAGCGTCGAAAACAGGTCAACGAAAGTGAATGTTTTTATTGTTTTTAAGCGAAGTGTGAGGAAGATACTGTGGTCCTTACAAATGGGTTTCAAATAGTCTTGAACTATTACACTGATTACATTCTACGTAATATGTAATACCGCGAGATGTTTGTTAATACTGAAGGTATTTTGTAATTGATGTGTGGTAAATGATTTGATATTATAATCTCAATTTAGAATTTATCTTACTACGATTATTACGAATAATTGGTGAATTTTCTTTTTATTTAGAATTAGAATTTTTAGCTTAGAATTAGAACCAGATGCGGCTGGCGTTAAAATTACATATCAACTTCGGAAAGTACCTACATTTAAGGCTAACCAGACAGTGCTTAGAGTAAGTCAAATTTAAAAACAAGCCAGTTTAAGGGGGTCGCTATGTTTAAAGAAAAACTCTAAGACCCATTTTTGGGAAAATTATTGTTCCAGCATCTTCCTGGAAACATTTTAAATCAATTTTGTTGGAAAATTCAATAAAAGTGACACTGGACTTGACTTATATAGTTAGTATTGAAGTAAATAGTCTAAAGTATTGAAGTCTGCGAAGTTTAAAGAAAAATCTTTGTAACTATTTTTAAAATAAAAGTCACGTTCGAAACACTTACCGCGATTGACGTAGTTATTATTGACAAAGTTTCGTCAAACTTACAATCTGGACTAAATTTGTAGTTTCCCTTCACTGATATCTGAACTAAATAAAATTTTGTTTTTGAGGAAAGCTCAACCTTATCCCTCTTTCAAAACCCCCTTAAAATGGACTTTTCGGGGGAAAAGCTTCAAACAAAAATGATCTGTAGGACATTAGTTTACCAAATTTCACGGAAATTCATGGTGTCAATAATTAAACCATCATTTATGGAGGAAATAATTGAAAACTGAAAAAGAATCCTACCATTTTCAGGAAAATATAACCCCACCATCTCCCACAAAACCACCTTAAAATGAGTTGTTATGGTTGGTTCCACAAAGCTGAAAAACATCAGGAGTGTATCAACTGTATTTGCTCTGTGCAAGTCTATATTATTACATTGTTTGACAAAAACATCCCGACGATGGGCGAACGCCCGAAACCGGTCGATGACCACAAAATGAAGCAGGCTATCACGAAAAATGTCTCTGACACCTTAACATAAATTTTCCTATGAAATCGTTTCAAATAAAAGTTACAGCTCCTTACTTATGTAAAAGTATTTAATAACTTTAAAGGAAATCGTTGAATCCGTTTTTAGGAAAATATTAAAAAAAATTAATAAATAAAAAAAATCCGTTCATTAATTGCACTTCCGGTTGTTCGATTTTGACCAAAACGAAATATCAAGTTTGAACTTTTTGCGAGTTTCTGTTTCTGAGTTATGCTGACCGATATACACCCACAAATATTTAAAAAAAATTGGAAACAGGAAACCCCATACCCGTGTATGTCTGGCGAAAACTGGATAACGAAAATTTGACATGATTACAATACTTTTTCGTAAGAGAAATTAAAAAAAATAAAAATAAATCACTGAAGTGGCACCGCGGTTAACGCATTTTGACAGAAATTTCCCATTAAACGGAATATCTGGTTCAAGCTTTACGCGATTTTTTCATTTTTTTTCCATACAGTAATAGAGATCGATTATTAATAATTGAAAACATTTTTTTCGTACTTCAAAACAAAAACAGTTACTCCGGAGTACCTTATATTTGTGTTCCTTGTTAAAACGTTATTTCGAAAATCTAATACAATTCCAATAGTTTTTCTTATAATCCTGAACTTTTAAACTTATCTTCAAACTTGAACTTTCTATGACTTTTCATTTTTCATGTGTTTTTCCAGATTAATCATGAATCATGAATTAAATTGAAGAAGAAAAAAAACAAACAAACAAATTGAGGCCTCTGTTAGCGTCGAACATGTGTGTTCTGAGTGAGTATGGCATTTGGGAAAAAATCTAATATACACGCAATACTTGCTTATTATAACTGTACGAGACAAACAATAAAAGAACTGCACTGCAGTGCAATAACAGGACGAAACATATGAAAGTAGAAAGGACGTAATGTAGGTCAGGAGGAGAGAGATAGGCTCGAACAGAGATGCGTGGGTGCGCCAGTGTCACATGCATACTCGCAATACATATGTGTGTGAAGAGAGCTTTTTACAACCTACCCAATCTTCTTACTCCCCGCTCTCACTCTTTCTCCTTTTTATTTCCTCGCCCTCTCTTATTATAATGTAAGTAGGCTAATGTATTCAGAAGACCTTGAAGTTACTTACTTTATTCAAAACATGTCTTGAATCAATGATATTGATCAAAAAATATTCTTTGCAATGAACAAAGTATAAAAAAAAAGTTAAGAGTTTTAAAAAATGTCTAAGATAAACTAGTTTTAGGTTTTTTAGTAACAATTGTACCATTTTATTTTAATGTACTTTTATTTCTTTTTTGTAAACTAACACAGGAATCAATTAGTCAAAATGTAAACAACTTATTAGAGAAGCAAGGCAGCTAGAGATTTTTTTTTTTTTTTTATTGAAAAAGCACACTGGTTGGGCGGTCCCTGGGCTCTCGCGCATACCCGCCCCGTATAGAAGACCCTAGCCTGAATGGTAACCCTAAGCTGAGCGTGACGCCCCAAAACAATGGAAATACGCTAATACTAACCTAAAATCCCCCTAGTACTCGATATTCCTGGGGGGACAGAAACAGAACTATTATATGAAGCAATTACTTATTTCTGCTGTCAAGTTTTACTCCAACTACGGATCAAGTATTTACTCACAATACGTAGCCTCTCCCCCCATATTCAATCATATTAAACATAAATGTGTTATAATATGATATCATGATATTATATGATGTGTGTTAATATGGTATTATACATAAAGTGTATGTATAAACTCACAAAACACATAAAAATAGAGCACATTCCTGGAAGAGAAATAGCACATATTGAAATGGACGGACAAAGGGTTCTTCAAGATACATATGTCAGACATAACCATCATCACAACTATCACCCAGACTCAGGAGAAATCAGCCAATACTCCAGCCAATCTTCACCCGTCACCTATTTTATAGTTTTTGATAATTATTAAGGTAGGGTCCGCAGAGCACTGTCTGTGTTCAAACCGATTTTGGTCTGTGTATTTCTGTGTTATCGCCCTGTTTGTAAAAACATCCTGATGATGATGGGTAACGCCCTATCAACGGTTGCCTTCAAAATTGCAAGACAACGCCACTGTCTCAAGTTGTACGCACTGACACGCTTCTACTTCTAGCGCTGGTTAGTCATATGTTTGGGGAACAAACTTTGTCCAGGTTTATCCAATGAAGACTTCCTTCCTATATGTGAATGCCCGAAACGAGTTACCGCTCAACTCAAAGTCTACTCATCACCATTCTCTTTCTTACATTCTAATTCCTCAGTTCTCACTTTCTATATCTCTAAATTAAGTCCTTTGTTTAAATTTTAATAAGTTAACATTTAACAAAGTAGTTTCTTATTTATTATATGACCTGCATTTGAACTACCAAATAACCTACTACAGTAAACCGAGAAACAGTCAAGTATTTAAAGTTGTAATTCATGAAAATGATATTTTTTGACGATACTTCTGACGAACACAGCCTGTTATTCTTGCTACAATTCAAAATAGCCACATCCAGAAAAGAGGCGCATGAACAAATAAAAGCTAGGTACATTGTTCCATATATGTAAATAAAAACCCTATTTAAAAGAGTTATTCTTTATAACAGACAGAAAAACTAAATTAAAAAATGAAACCTATTTGAGCAGAGTAAGTTTGGACAACAACAAAAAAAGTCGGCAAAAGTCCCTCCTCCGAAAAATAAAGCTTTTTTTTTTTATCCAAAAGGAAACAATGATACCGCACGAGGAGGGGTGGCGACCCAATGAAAGAAACAAATAAAATAGAAAACTCGACAGAAGTGAGAGAAAATTGATAAACGCAGAATTGTTTTCAATGGTATTCACACGCTCATAATTCAATTAGCGAAGTGAGCAAACTGTCCGAAGCGTGCTAACAACTCTTTTCCTAAAACAAACATAGCAAAACTAACACTTCAAACAGTGTGGCATAACATTCAACAGGGGTCGAAAGGTAAACTTAAACTGCAATATACATAACATGGCGGGCCTATGTTTTTTCTTTGCTTCGTAGTAATTTAGTTCACGGTTCTCTATCCAGAAACAATCCATCTTCAAATTTAGAAAATAACGACTATCCAAAAGAAGTAAAAAAAAAACAACATATATATATTGAAGGATAAGATGAAGTATAATTATTGGTATTCATTATTCATTAATTAAAGTATAATTGTTTATCAACATTTTGAAAGTTAAATCTAAATCTAGTGTGAAACACTCATACAACTTCCTTGCAATATGATTCGCGCAGTTCCGAAAATCCGCAATGCTGGAAACCAACGAGATTTTTCAAGTGATAGACGCTGTAGTCATCGACCGATTCCTGGCATATGTCCAACGGCAGGATATCTTGATATACAATATGATCTCACAGACTTGCTCAGCATAAAAATCATATGTAACCTGAGCAGATAATTTATGCAAATTTATCAAGACATACTGAAGGAATGGCCGAACGTCTGAAACCGGTCGATGACCACAAAATGAAGCAGGCTATGTAATGTTGCCAATAGCCAGCAAATTTCCGTCACAGGAAAGTTAGACTTAATAGTTCCATCAGCAACCATATCAAGGCGCCACTACAGCACTCTAAGAGCATGTCAACTAAGTATTATACCCTCTGTAACGGCCCCACTACAGTGTATTGACGAATGGGCTTTGTTCATCTCCAACCAGCATTTCCTGCTACTAAATCACGGAAAGAAATCTCCGATCTCACAATTCTGAGTAATAAGTTTTCTTAAATGCTGTAATTTTTACTACGTTACTGGTTCTCTTTTATCGCTAAAATCACAACTCCAAGGATCCAATAAAATTAAAGTTTTCTGAACAATGTATGAAATAAATTTTTCGATAATTTTTGGAACCGTTTTCGGAAAATCTTGATAAACTAGGAAAAGGGAAAAGTTCGGTAAAGAAGCATTTTCGGTAGAATGAAATCTTTGTGCTGGATGCGATGTTGGTACATAAACGGAATATTGCGACTTTTCGTATTTCTAGTAAAAGTATTTATTTCGAATATTTGTCCCAAATTTTCAGAAAGAAAGTATTTTTCCAAAGAAATAGTTACTTATGTCATGATTTGTAATTCAGGGTTATTATTATATAGAAAGGAAGAGTTGTCCGGCCCCCTCACTTAAAAAAAAAAAGATAGAAGATGCAGTGCAGTTATCAATAAAGGCTGTTTGGGTGGTAGTAGAAAACCGTTATAAATTATTCAAATGAATTCAAAAAAGAAAGTGAATCAAAGAAGGAGCCCGGCGCGTATACGAGAGATAGCCTGAGATGGTTGATGGCAATGGACCTGTGAATGGAGCAGTGTTAGTGCGCCTGCGTCATATATTATATATATGATAAAGTGGCGCGAGAAGATAGGTCGGTTGAAGGTCATCGCCGTTCTTACCAGCTGATTACAGTCGCTGAGTTCTTCTCCCACCATGACTACTAACAACTTGCCTTCCCCCCCCGGCTCAAACTCTTTCTTACAACATTATGTTTCCACCTCTTCCTTTCTGATTTATCATACTTCACCAGGCTTGTGGAGATGCCGTTGTGTGGCTCTCTCTGTGTAATATAGCTCCACTCAACCTCGGGCACCATACTTCTCTTATTTTTTACACAACACCTTCTTCATCTTCACCGGTTGTTGTTATGCTAGCCAAGGAAAACTTCCACTTACTCATCATCATCCTGGAGAGTGGTTCTCTTTCAAGTCATTTCTCTCTCTCTGTCTGCCCCCCCCTTCCAAATAAAACATCATCTGCGCCCAGGTAATACCCAGTAAGGTATCTCACGATCTTTACAGAAATCGTGCTCACCTAACGGCTGTAAGTTCCCACTCCTTATTTATTCCCTTTTCTTCTTCGTCTTCTAACTACAACACTGAATTCCTTTTTAGACATATATTTCTAGCTTAATATTCTAACTATCTTTATTCTCCTCGTTTTGTGAATATTTTTTTATATTACAATACATTTACTGTTTTATAATTAGTAATCTTGAGCTAACGTTTATAAACACTACTTTTCATAACTTAAATGATAAGTGCTGAGCAAAAAAATCGTTTTAGTGAAATGAAAAAAAAAAAAAGTTTCTCAATCATGAAAAATCGTAGGAAGCTCAAATTGATTTTCCCATTTGGTTACCACCGTCACACCATACACAGAAGTTTCGCTCAAAAACCTTTGACCGGAATTTGTTGAATGTTTTTATTATTATTACATTTACAATTTTCATGATTTTCTTCAAAATAGTTCTAACAATTTTCTTTAAACTGTGCATACTAACTAAACACTTCCAGGCACATCACTTTTATTTCACTTTTTTTTTCCAGTCAAAATGATTTGGAAAGTTTTGAGGGGAGCTGCAACTTTAGGCTTCCCTCTAGGGACAGTGCCGTTTATAATTCTACCATCTATACAATATTAAGGTTCATTAATGTTAAAAATTCCATGCGACAAGAAAATGTTTAACCGTAAGTGCAAATGTGTTTTTGACGAATGAATATTTGAGTTATTCACAGGAAGTACTTTCGGCAGTTCACTATTTCCGATAGAAATACTTCTTGTATAATCGAAAGTAATGGCGTTCATTTAATTGTTCTACATATTGCGTTTTAAAAATAAATTAAAATAGCACTCAGGATGAAAAACTCTTTTTCCAGTCATAGCTGCCCAGAAGTTTTCCGAGAATAAGAAGTCGAGGTTGCTTGGGGCTTGTATACAAGACCCATCACTAGAATTTTAGGGAAAAAAAGGGTTGCAAGACTTCACCTGATATTAAAAATTAATAAATTCCCAGCTAGTATATTCTGGGAAATGAAAATCTCTTATTTCTAAAGATTCAATTAAATCCTTTCACGTAATTTTAGTCGAGCGTAAAAGGGGGATATGAAGTATAGAAGTAAATGGAAAATAATAACGCTGAAAGAAGTAATAATTCCTCGTGGAAATGAATTAAAAACCTTTATAAGTAGGAAGTATTGTTCAGGCCACAATATATATTGCAACTCATCTCCTAACCACATATTTTTAGCTAAATTATATGTGTGTCAGTGTTTAATTCCATTTCCTGATGGAGCGCTTATGGTAGCCGCCTTGATAAATACGTAGCGGCCCCTCCTATTTTAATGCGACGCATTTTGTATGTCAAAGTCGTGGGATGGAGAATCCATTCAACAATCATATACATAAATGTGTATGTATAAACACACAGAACACATACAAATAGAGCACGTACATTTAAATTTTTTGGACAATCGGAAGCTGAATAATATTTGTTTTTAGTAGTTCAAATTGGTAAAACAGGCGGACAGCAGAGAAGACGCGGGTAGCTCAAATGGTTATCTGGATATTGTTACAAATGTGCTTTGCTTTACGCGCATCGTGTCCCCCGCCCAACCAGCGCCCGCATTCATGCGGCATATCTTATAATAGTAAATCCCAGGTTTGGTAAATCCAGGAAATGAAAGTTACCAGGGCGGACGGCGTTTGGACCACCTCTCCAATAGGGCTTGCATTATAATCGAAACGGAAACATCGATATATAGATGTACGGTGCTGATTGTTACCATTCAATATCATTTGGTTTTGGAGTAATGGAATATTGTTTAATAATATTGCTGTGTTATTGTCGAATTTGGCTAAATTTATTGATGCAATGTTTCCGCGCAACATCTAACTGTTTCCGGTGGTGCTATTGCTATCAATTTAAACAAAAATTAACGCTCCCCACAAATCCTTGTTGTACTATAGTTTGATCTTCGTGGGTACCATGTCAAGATTGATTCAAAGATTTGAAGGTTCTCTGGCCCCTTTAAATAAACCATCATCACGTGTAAGTAAATGTACGGACGGCTCACATATCTTCCAAGCCTAAGATGTTCCTTAGCGGGTAGCCCAGCCGAATAATACGAACGACGACATCGCACGAAACTCCGAAATTTTACATACTGTCTCCCCAGGTGTATTGGATGTTTGCAACATTTGACTGCAAAACAATGTACAGAGAACACAAAGGAGTCACACCACAAAAAATATTATTTTTCTTCTTCTTCTTAAGTACCTGCACACGAAATGGTCCATGGCCTGCTCAATACGACTAGACCACTGAGCCCTTGTCAGCCACAATAAAAAGGCACTGATTCCGTTCTTCTTAAGTCTGACCTCATCTTATTTAGCCAGCTAGCCAAGGACCTCGTGCTTGGATGCTGATTCCCCAGTAATGCTTTCATGATCATTCCTCGTTCCGGCATCCGGCTAACATGGTAAACCATATCGGTCTTCGACGGGCCTTAATGAACGTAGAAATCGAAAGCTCTCCTCGAAAGGGGTACAGTTCCTGATTTTTTTTTTATTTTCCCCAGCGTTGGTTCCCTCTTTTTGGTCCATCCATTCCTCTGAATACTTTTTCCTAGAACTTGTCTAATCTTACACCCATCATGCACCCTTCTTCAGTGTCCAAGTTTCACTTGCTTGTCATCACTTCAGTCATATCAGAATTTTGTACATTCGAATCTTTGTACCATCTTCTTCTCTGTCGTGGTAAATTTGGCCACATCCACATTTACACATAATGTGTTCTTTCTATTGGTCAACTCTGAATAAAATCAGCTTAAACTTGAATTCTGAGTTAATTTTATCAGAATTAGAAACAGATATTTCTTACCTCCTTACCATTCCCACCAAGCATTGTTGACGATGCCTGTTTTATCCTTACTGTTTATTTCTTGAATTATTGATTTTTGTAAATTTTACAATATAACAAATAAAAGCTGTGTTTTCATTAGATTTGATTCAATGCTGATTTGATGGGATTGTTGTTGGGCAATGAACACCTGATCGATTTGATACAATAAAAGTCCTAGGATTCAACATCAATTACAATAATATGACAAGAAGTTATTAGGCCAACTATATTTACTGTACTGCATGTAAGCAAGCTTATTTCTGCTCGTGTTAATTATAATTTTCATCTACATATTGACCTGCAAGGAAGAAAGCCGTAGAATTAGTAGAGAGATTGAGTGGTTTACTATTTACTCTCCACTAGGAATAGGTTCCATTTTGGGAGGATGCAGTCTAAATGGAAATATTTTTTATTCTAGATCTAATAATTTTTTGAAGAACATGGTGGTCAGTAAATTAAAAAACAGACTATGCTACGGAAAACTTTTAAATTTGAAATATCGATTATAAAAGATATTTTGCAATTATCGTTAAACAATACATTCCAATTACTTTCTGTTATTTTTATTTTTTTAATGTAAAGCCGCATTACATTGAAGGAATGATGACAAAAATGCAATATTGAAGAATTCAACCGACCACATAGATTTCACACAGATTTCATACAAACAGATAACAAAAAAGTAAAAAAAGAAAAAAGAATTAATCAATCGGAGCGCTCTAACGGATTTTTTTCCTTTGAGAGTTTATATCATATATCTAGTGACATATGTCGATGATGGATATTTTTATTTAAAAAAATAATAATGACACAAAAAAATGTGATGAAGTGGGGGAATTAGTGTAAGGGGTTCTAGTATACTCTCTAAAAGAATCTGCCTCGTTCAAAGAAGAACATTCATTGTGATTAATACTTGAAAGCTAGTGCTATCTTCTAATTACAACAATAAATATAAAAAGTAATATATAGAAAGTGAGATTAAACGAATGCATTGAAGATGACTGCACATGCGCACAAAGTGCACAGTATTAATTATAATTGGAAACCAAGTACTAATAACAGCCAAAAATTTATCTTATAAAACAACTCAACATTAACAGTAAGTCAAATATAAATCTTAACTTCCAACAATTTCACTGAAGACTTGGATATCAAAAACAACGTCAAGTTTACAATAAAAACGATCAAGTCGAAATAACACCATATAAAGGGGTTATGTGAGCTCATTACTGGGGAATGCTTGAATATTTGTGAAAAAAGACCAGGGAGAAGTGGGCAAACTTTAGCTTGGTGCAATTCATTGCTATGGATTGAAAAATCGGTCTGAAAATATTAGTTGAAAAAATTCTGGCAATATTCTTCTTTCAGGTTCGATAAATTCTCTGGACAATAGACAATTCCCCCCCCCCAAATTACTACTAAAGTCATCATTAACATAAAAGATTAATTGAAATCTTGTCAGTAGTGAAGAATCTGATTGGATACAGTTTGTAAGTGAAATTATCACATCAATATTGACAACTATATATCAGGGAAATAACTGAAACAATTACCTGTTACTGTCAAACTAAGCATTGCACTAGTTTAACATCGTTCAAAACTACTTATACATATAACAGAATCTAGAAAGCGCTCACTAAAACAGCGCAAACAAAACTTTTGTCATAAATTGATGAGAAACGAGTATAGTTAAGTTTTGTTGGACAAATCTGCCGATAGCCTCGTTCCACCACTAACCTCTTAACAAACTTTAACCTTTCTATTCTTCGCTTCGCACAATACCCTTCTCCCATTTTCTACATTCACCAATTAACCTTTAATGTGGATGATAGAACTTTATCACTTTATCGTAACGATGGAGACTTACAACAATGGTTACAGTAACTTAGTTTTCAATGGAAACTTCAATAAAATATTGTTATTTTAATATTGTTAAAATAAAGTTTTCCTTATCTTAAATTTAGTTTGTCAGAAGAGATATCTGAAATTTCGATTTTTAATGCTGAAGCTGATTTCTTATGATAAACCCCATTTTAAATTGAAAATTTTCATAGAAAAAATTGTTGCAAAACAATGATTTGTTAGTAAATATGGAAACTTGTATTATCCGAAATCAGATTTCAATGGTGTACATAATCTTATAAAGTGATTACATTATTAAACTCTCTTAGATTCTGTTTTAAATTAAATTTCTCGGTAAAACTTTAGGAATAAAAGTGGCAGATCTATGAGCGATGTTCGGTGTGGATGGCAAACTTCTGGTTGATGAATTTCGACCTAAACTTCTATGCCTGGTCTCATGGTCACTTACAAACGGAACAAGAGGTAGCTCGGTGCCGAGATGGTGGTTGAAGCTCATGGATTGGAGATGACTGGGGGCTATTTCTATTGGAGGCCAGGGCCTGTTCTGGGCTGTTGTACCTGAGGATGTACGTTTTTTAAGGATGGAAAAGTTGATCTTATTTTAAATAAAAAAAGGATCTAGGGGAAAATCTCACACAATTGTGAGAATTACAATTCATTGTAATTAAATAAATCCCTTTCCAATAAAAGTAATTATAAATTCCTTTCAAATAAAAGTAATAGGCATTAGTAAACGAAGCTAAACGAAAGCCTTCGTTATGGATTTCAAGAAAATCGCAAACAAAAACCTTTTATGTAAAGAAAACATTCAATTTACACTATTTTCACCTTCAGTTTACGTATATACACAAATCGTACATTTTCATCGTACTTAAAACTTCCCAAAACTCTTGACACGATATTTCCTGTTAGTGAAGCAAGAAAAAAGAAAAAAAAAACTCTCTAAAATAGTAATTATTTATTTATACTACAACAAGCACGATAGTGTTCTTATATGTAACAACGGTTACATAAAAATAAACATAATAATGAGCGGAGAAGCTACCCAGTGGTAACACATATTAGGTATATAAAATATATACAGAAAGTCAAGATAGTACATGACAGATAAAATGTTAAGCGTGCACTGGAGACGGACACAGAAATAGAATACTGCAGAAAATGTAGAAAGGTCATGACCCGACTTGCAGGGTTGCTCGCTCTCAATGTGGCCCGTTATATACAGTACATCCAACTATTTCACTGAACTGTGTACAGCCAATCGTATCTGACATTCATACAAACATTCCTATGTGTTAAGATGTTAATTTTAGACTACTAATTACTTTCACTTACCGTCATAGGAAGAAACATTAAGATTTTATCATATTTTGAATACTGAGTTTACGCTGGAAGTATAAAGTTGTCGGATACTCCAAAAATATCCCAACAAGAAAAATAAACAAAAATGAAAGTGATGCAAAATAGTGCCACGACTTTCTCTTGTTGCCGTTAATCCGATTAATAAATTTGAAAATTGTCGTCAGACAGAATTTCTAATGGACATAGCCGCCCTTCAAACTACATGATGACATGAGAGTAAGCAATCTCCAATACTTGAAGCGAACATTTTGGCACCCTTAAAATCTCCCTAAAACAAGCTCATCCGGAAAAAAAATATTTCAAATAATATAAAAAGTATAAATTTATGCAGTTTTATAGGCCAAGCTATTAGAAAATCGTTGGAGCTTTTTTTGAGAAAAAAATTCCAAAAAACTCAGAAACTTATTATATAAAGTCCCACTTCCGGTAAACTAATTTTCTTCATATTAGGAAATTCAAGCAATGTTTTTAATGTACCTTAATACTATATAGATGGCGGTAGAAGCATATATAATACTGAAGTACTAAATTAGTGCAACGCTTAACTTTGCTGTACTCGCATAATGTTCACAATCTTCGTAAATTAATGTTTCAAATAAAAGTGATAAGCATTTATGATTGCAAAACCTAAAATTCTAGAGAAGACCAAATCACAGCAATAGAAACTTGAAATTTCATTTAGATATTATAAAAGGATTCGGCACAAAGATTACGGTAAAAATTTCAACCGGAAGTGAAATTTAGCAAAGTATATATCTATGATTCTAAATAAACTAAGAAGTTTTATTGAGGAGATTTTAAGGTCGGGTTTCAGCCAAGGACAAACTGTTGTAAGGACAAGGAGGGGAATTTGGGTGGGAAGAGAGAGAAGATAGTGGAAACATGGAAGGAATATTTAGAGGATCTTTTGAATAGCGGTGACCGTGCAGAGGGACAAACAAGAGAAGCAGCAGGATTAGGAGAGGCTGATCACGATGAAGTGGAACCTCCAGAAATAGAAGAATTTCTGCAAGTGATAAAATCACTCAAAAATGATAAATCCCGAGGCTATGACAGCATCGATGCGGAAATGCTCAAATATGGAGATGAAGATCTTCAGAAGCAAATATATTATCTGGTGCTAGACCTATGGTTAAAGGAATAGATGCCAAAAGAGTGGACCCTTGCTATAGTGTGCCCTATACATAAGAAAGGGAATAGATTAAAACGTGATAATTATGGAGGCATATCTTTGCTGGCTACGGTGATAAAATATTCGCCATACTCTTAAATCAAAAGCTCCAACACCGTTTAGAAAACTTCCTTGGAGAGTATCAGTGTGATTTAGGCCGAATAGGTCGACCATCGACCATATTTTATCCTTCAGGCAAACGCTTGAAAAGATCTGCGAATTTGATATTGAACTTCACCATCTTTTTATTGTTTTTAGGCAGGCTTACGACTGTAGAAGAAATAAAAGCACCAGTGGCGGCAGGCAACAGATGTTACGTCGCTCTCCAAAAGCCGTTGAAATTCAGAAGTTTAACAAGAAAGCTAAGGTCCTTATTCACAAAACAATCATTCGGCCTGTGGTAGCGTATGGCTGTGAAACTTACTACAAAAGCTACTGAAAAATTCCTTATCATATGAAAAAGAAAAGTACTCCGACGAATATTTGGATCTGTCTGCGAATGTGGGCGCTGGAGAATTAGAAGAAATTATGAGCTTCGGGGGAACCAGATCTGGTATCTTTTGTAAGGAAGAACCAGTTAAGGCGGACTGAACATGGGGAAAGAATGCCAGAAATCAGGATTCCAAGGAAACTTTTGGAAGGAAAGCCAAGAGGAAGCCGTAGTAGAGGGAGACCTCGTAATGGTTGGATGGTGTGGAGGAATTTTTGAGAGGGTGTCAAAAGATGGCGGAGGTACGCCCATGACAGAGTCGAATGGCAAAGAATAGTGTAGGGGGCCCAGGTCCTTGTAGGCCGTAGCGCCAAAGGGTAGGTAGGTAGGTATATATCTATAGTATTTATATAATCCTATAATTTTATTGAAACATTCTTCTGGAAAAACTGAGATTTTAGGATTCTGAAGGAGCTAAAATGTAAAAGGCTTTTCTCTGCAATGCCTAAAACAGTTATCAATAAACTCTTTAGTTATGTATATTAAGCAACTAAATGAATAACAGTTTGCCTGGAAGTGCGGACTGTTTTTCATTGAAATGTCAGAGTCAGGCTAACATTTCATTTTCAGAAACGTCATTTTTTTATTTTTATTCTAATAGTTGAGGAAATTCACAATTAGCTCTTTTCAAGGAATAAACTATAAGGGAAAGAGAGTGCGAGAATGGGACGACTAGCAAGGACGAACAACTTTAAGCTAATAATACTCTTGTGTGAGCTTAAAAGCTGTTCATAAAGAGGAAAAGAGAATAAATAATAAAGCATATTACGGTAGTTGTAAAGTTGTCACTCTATCTGGCGGCCTCATTAAATGAACCTCCCCACCGCCATATCGCCGCTCCCTGTAGATGTACATGTTCTAACATGTCTCCGTCCGTGATCTAGTGGTTTGTTTATCACTAGTTTATCTTCCATTGTGGTACCTCAACCAGGAGTTTACAAACTGTTTGAAAAGAGTCAAAAATATATCATTTAATTAAGTTTTAATTACGTTGGGCTGTCTCTCAAGAAATGATCACGTTTTGTTAACCGAATATTTCCTTATTATTTAATAAGTATTTCTTATTAATATATTGTTATTACATAATTTCTTATTATATATTATGTAATAATATTCTGAATTTTATTCAGAAAACACACATACACACATTCATTTACATATTAAACAATTTTTAGACTCTCTTTTCCCTAGTAAGAGAAAGAAACATAAACGGTTCCTTAACTGTTAAAAGGTACGTTTTCCTAGTAAAGTTGGACTGTTTCAGGGATATGATATCGTTAGCGCTTTTACCGAACTGCCACTTCAAAAAAACGTGGAAAGTAAATCTATCATGTCTCTTTATTTACGTAGACATCATTTGCAACAAGAATTATAAAGTAATTTTGAGAAATAAAAGAACTTTCATTAAAGTAAAAAAAGAAGAAAAACGGAGTATATATTTCAAAAGAAATAAAGTGCAAAAATTGAAAACCATAAAACAGAAGCTAACCAAGAATAACAGACATTAGGTGGAAAGATGAAGATGGTGAAGTATATATAGTAAAAGAAAACTGGAGGATGTCTGTCAAAACAAAGCGATGTTGATGTTGAATACAAAACAGAAAACAAAGAACTTTGAGTGGTGGAGATGCACGATAGAAGGAGGAGAGATGGACAGAAAAATGAAAGTAGCTGTCAATAGCATAGTAAGCTGCTGTTGCTGTTGTTTTTGTTGCTGACAGATATAACAACTCCTCTTATAAGAAATTAAACTACCCAAAGTTTTGTTCAATCTTTCACCCTTCGGCGCCAGCTGGCTCTCAAAGTCAAGTAAATAATCTTAATTATAATTCTGTAGTGAATTCTGATTTTTATTAGAAAAATTAATTCGTTAATAATATTTAAATATTTTGCTCTTAGAGGCGTTGGTGGAAAGCCATTAAATCTTGCGCGGAAACATTCACTCCAGTATATATATAAAAGTATTTGTAGACCGGTGATGTGTTATGTTATGAAGAAATTTGGTGAGGAAGAAAGAAACATTCAATTATGCCAACGTTTCGACAGCGTTCTCTGTCTTTATCAAGGCTTTAATATACAGGCAGATTTGAAGATCTGGAAAAAGAAGTTTTAGTGGAACTATGAAACTTACAACATTTTTTACAGCACAGAAATATAAACAAAGAAAATTAAAAGTTACCAGTTGCTTGTGTTAGATCATCTATAGAACTCTGCGTTGCTAGTCCAACGCGGTACCACTGAGCTGGCAAATTTAATGTTTCTTTTTTGACCTCTCCTCACCAAATTTCTTCATAACATAATTCACTTGATTGTTTCTCTTACAGCAATTAACACTACTTTAATCGGTAACACTTTCTTCAAATTTGAAATTTTTAGCAAATATTTAATTGCTTTATATTTTATTAATTAATGATATAAATTGCTTTATATTATATTTATTAATTGCAAATATTTAAATTATTATAACACCAGCATATACCTACTTTATAAGAAAATGGCACTTTTAAGCGGAGCATGCCCCCCCCCCCCCCCACAAACTTCCTAAAAGCAACTTTTCCCAGAAAAACAGTTCTTAACAAAAACTGACCAAGTTTCTTATGTACTTGGCCAAAAAGCGGAAACTTGTAGCTGTATTTTCGGACAACATCACGGAAAACTTGAAACAAAAAATATCTGATGTGAAACAATCACAGACTTTCTCATATCGCAATTAATACAAAGTTATCACATGATTTACCTTGAAATTATAAATATATTTAAAAAGAATATCGGGATTTGAAAAAAGTTTTAGTTTTTTTGTTCGAAGGAATTCAGCCAGTAGAATTCTTCAAGGTTTTACAAACTTATCCTTTCATGGATTTTAAGTCACAACCCTATCAGAAAACATCAAGATTATTTTAAAAATATTTCTTCCTAAACATGTATGGTATTGGAACCAATATTTTATGACAGTAATTCTAACCTTTGAACATGTGCAATATAAAAAATTTGACACGATTACAATACTTCCTCTTACTAGGAGTAAGAGAAAGTAAAAAGTAGTTATATAAAATTACTTGACTATTAATTAAATTATTATGTACATAAAAATAACACGAGGTAAATATTAGTACCATATTATGAAAGTATTAGCAAGTGATAAATTTTGAAATATACTTACTTATTGCTTGTATTAACCATAGGAGGACAAATGTATAAACTGAAGAGAAGAAATCATTTTCCCGACATTAGTATAAAGAACACGAAAGAAAGGTAGGTTTGTTGGTTTGTAAAAAATTAAAGAATTATATTGGCTGAATAATTCCAAAAAAAAAAAAAAAAACTTGTTTATAATAATTACCAACCAAAAAATTTAAATAATTAATATTAAAATTATAATGTTTACAACTTTTGTGGAGTTTGATGAATATAAGTTGGTAGCCGTGATCTAGTAATACCTGCGTGTAACTAGTGTGGCAGTGGCCTCTGCCTCAAGTGATAAAAGTTTGTAGCGATCGTTTAAATATTTATCTAACCGACAGATTATCCCCCAAAAACAGTTTTACCATACAAATGTTACAAATAAAGGTGTCAGATTGGTATCTCTACATTATGTTATTGGCATCTATATATAATTAGTTTTGTAAGTTTAAAGGAAATCATCATTGTACTAATCAAAAACCAATGAAATTGAAACTGAATGAAAATTTTATTTATGGCAAATGCACAAATATAATTGAAGACTTAAAAGAGAAAGCCGTAATTTTTATTGACAATGATGGAGCATCAACAAAAATATCAGAGGGCGTATTTCAAGGAGAAAATCTCTCCCCTTTTCTGTTCTCACTGACTTGTGCGACATTGTTCGGTTTTTCAGGAATCATGGTGCAATTGGTGACAGTGTTACCACTACGAATGATGTCCTTATGTTATTATATGCTGATGACATCATGAGTCTGGGCTTCTCATGACAAGATATTCAATTTAAGTTGGATCTGTTGCATAAGTATGCTTAGGCGAATCTCTAAAAAGTTAACGCGGACAAAACGAAAGTCTTGCCTTTCCATAAAGGAGGAAATCTGGGAAAATGTCGGAAGGTTTTATATAATAAAAATGAGATTGAAACCGTCAAAGAATTCAAATACTTAGGGGTAATTTTTTCACCTAATGGTAAGTTTAAAAAAGCTAGTGACCACAGCAAGGCATTAGGTATGACAGCGTCAACTAGGGTTAAGTACATTCTGGGTAAGGGTAAGTCCGACTCTTGGGAAGCCAAAGGAAGGTTGTTTGACTCAATGGTCGCTAGTGTTCTGATGTATTGCGGGGAGGTATGGTCCGCTCCTTATGTCGACTCACTTGATAAAGTTCAGATTCACTTTTTTAAATCCTTATTGCAGCTGCCCAGAACAACTCCTGACGCCTTAGTTAGAATTGAAACCGGTAGGGTTCATCTGGATTTTCAGGTATTTGTCAGACTGATTAATTGGTGAATGGTCATGCTAAAGATGGGTGACACCCGTATTCCTAGACTGTGTTATGATATGTACAAATTAGTTTACCACCAACAAATGCCTTTTAATTGGTGTAGTTCTCTTCTGATTTCACTTAAAAAAATTGAAGCAACGGATTTATGGAAATCTAACAACTATATCGAAGTGAAAAAAAGTAAAAACAGATTAATTAACGCTAATAGGTCGCACCTGATAAGTTTAGACATTAATAAAATTTATAACTGTAAATATAACAGCTATATTAGGTTTGTCAGTAATTTTCATGGTGAAGAATCTTATCTAAAGTTAAACGTGGAGTTTAATTTATATAATACTTTCTCAAATAAGAGTAGCCAATGAAAAATACCCAAGAGTCATTTTAAAAAAATAAAATTTACAAATTCAATCCTGAAGCTAATTGTAAACTCTGTTCAGATAATCTGCCTGTCACTATAGTTCACTTTCTGATTGAATGTAAATTTTTGAATAATCTTAGATCAAAATATCTTGTCCAATTTTTTCTTACTGATGAGTATTGTTATTTAGACAAACTTGATTCCCTGTTAAATTGTGTAAATGTCAATCAAATGAAATCTGTAGTTTATTTTTTAAAAACTTGTTTAGTAATAAAAGATGAAATCCAACGTTGGCTTTAAATCTACTCAAAATTATATATATAAAAAAATTGTTGATAAGGTAATATCTTGTTATTCAATAACTAATTAATTAAAGTAATGCATTTGCTTATATATGTTTTATTAATATGTTTATTAGAAAAGTGAATATTATTTTTTAATTTATGTTTTGTGCTGGGCTCCCGCTTTTTATAAAAATGGTAATTTAAAAAAAAAAAAAAAAACCAATTCTAAACGGAACACTAAGATTGAGAAGTTTAGAATCTTTTTTCGTATTCAATGTAACCTCAAACCATGTATTTCCTGTGAAAACTCAACTTCCGATTTTCACTACTTGTTAAGAGATTTTTTCAAATTCAAAATTGCAATTTTCGTTTAGTAATATTACCATAGTATCACATGATTTAGTGTACATTAATATTACATAGGCGATAAAGCGATACAATGTGCTCAATAACACGTGACAGGAATTCTTAACGTTGCACGGCTCCCACCAGAAGATGGCTAAAATAATTTTTCGAAAAGTGATTTGGCTTTATATGTAGAAAACCAGAATTTAGAATGAAAGTTTCCAGAAAATCTCTGGATCCATTTGTTGCGGTAAACTGAAAAAAAAGGGGGGACTTTATAAGAGGAGAAGACAAAGAAGTTTGCAGAATGGGCATCGAGAGAATTGAAAAGAAGTAGAGACCGTCCTACTGTCGACTGAAATGAATGTCTGCGGAGAATATCTGCAGGCAAGGGTAGCAGAGATAGTCTGGCGTAAAGGAGGAAGACCTTTGTATATTGCAGCGTCTGAAGTAGTGAATGCCATAAAGTAACATCTACAAGACAACTAAGGTGCTCATAACTTGAAAATTAAAGTAATAACTAAATTAAACTCTATAATGCCACAGTTAAGGCTGAATTTATGTAAACAAAAACTATAAAAAATGTCAACAAAAGTTATATTAATTATAAGGAGGTAATTGTAGGCAATATGGCCAGAGCAGTTTTAAAAAAAAAAAGAATTCTTTATTAATTTGTTATTTTAATTAATTTATAGAAAACAAGCAAGTGTATTCTTTTTTTTTAATTGTTGGTATTATAGATTTATTTACACATATAATGATTATTTGTACATTTATTTAACGTATTTCGACCAAAACCTTTGTGTCAAAATCCCTTGAAGAAATTTAATAGGAACATAAAGAACTTTCTGCGATTTTTCATTTTCTAACTCATACTTCGGTGAAATATACACTCTGCTAAAAACCATCCTTTTGTATGTCTTATTAGTTATTACAAAACAATGAGGGAGAAAAGAATGCAATAAATTTTTTATCTAAGAGAGTGTGATAGACATGTTTGTATCTAGCCATTAATCGTAGGCAGCTGCTTTTAGAATATCTATTATCTTTCAAAGATTGCCGACATGTACTTTTGATGACTATTAAAGGATTTTTGTGAATAAAGTATTAAATAGCTCGTTAGAGCACGAAGTATTAAATGGCCCAAAGCCCCGACAGAGCTATCCTAAATCAATTGTATCAAAGAAATATTGAAATATCTTTATAAATATTATGAATAAAATAAATAGAAAAAAAAAAATGAATAAACGATTGAGCTGTCTAAGAAATGAATCAATAGAAGATCTAATAATAATAATTGACTGAAAAAGTGTCACGTTACCCCTTTGGTCTCTTTTACTTTTTTGATCTTCGATCTGATCTTATTTTTAATATTTGAATTGTTTGAAAGATGAAACCTATTTATAGTCTGCAAGAAGATCAAAAAGAGATATTGTTTGTAGGCATTGTGTTTTTTGTGCTCTCTGTTCAGAGATAGAAATATGAACCTACAAAAACAGCTGTCCCGTCCCGAGGTCCTGCTTAGCTTTCTACATCTTTCTTTCACTTTTCTATGTCTAAATTTTCTATAATTTTTAAGCATTTACTTACATTCTACTATCTCTTCTTGTATTATTTGGCTTTTCTGTTGTTGCGATCATGTTAGTATTAAAAAAAAATTGTGTAGTTACTGGAAATACATATTTGAAGTTCCCTGACTTCGAAAATGGCTATTATGGTTTCCAGCAAACTTGGAACGCTAACTGTATTCTAGATATAAACCTATAATTTTTATTTGAAACATTAAAAAAAAAAACATTGTTTGTAGATACTTTTGCGAAATTCGTGGCGTTAAATTTCAAATTTTATTATGATTGGTTCTGCGATATTTGGTTACTACAGTATTAAATGAGTGTTTGTTGGGAGGTTTCATTTCGCATCAAACAGTCGTTTAATATAATATATACTAGTGGCGCCCTATAGAGAGAGCCAGCCAAACTTTTAGCAAACAGAGAAAGTCGTATGAGTGTTTCACAATAATAGTTTTTGTCTTCGATAACTTATTAATTTTTAATTTTTTTATTTCAAGTGTATTTTATTTTCGCAAATATACATTAGCAACAGTAAGTAAAATGTCTATCCAAAAATAGTAAGTTTCATTTAATTTAACTTTAAGTAGAAGCTGAAATTTATTAGAATAATAAATAATGAGTAAGTGTTAGTAAGATGAAGGGAGGAAGGGAGGGAAAGGAATGCGAAATGTTCAGAAGGCAAGAAGAACAAGATGTGAGAGTGAAGAAGTGGAAGACTAGAAGAGAGGTCATGACCCCTCTATCAGTTATACAGAGCCCCTGCTGGATACTGTTAGTACTGTGTCTATTATATGGGCTGATGCTGTGATCTTCAATAATGGACTATTGTACTTATATATATATCTCTTTTATTGGTGTAATTAATTATTACAACAACTATCTCATTGATATTCATATTCACATCATCTTACCATTGTCATAGTGCAACTATCTAATTACTATATACAATGTTACTATTAGATAATGCGCTTATAATAGTATATAATGGATAATTTGATTATTTGATAAATCATAATTTGATCAATACTGAATCAGATCATTTTAATAAAAGATCGATTGATACATAAACAGATCAACAAAAAAAAATCTGGTGTGAAACAATCACACGTCTTTCTCTAATTGTAGTTCTAAAGGACAAATTTTCTTACAGGTCAATTTATAAAACTATTTTTTTTTCTTGCTCTGAGGAGGTCAAAGTATTTCCGATGAAAATTAGTTTAGAAACTTTTATATGGACACCATACTTCTTCTTACGGTATGCAAGAGAAACAGACATACATTTTAGAATTGACAGTAATCACTGTCCCCTAATAGAATTTCCAAAATCATCCTATCAAAAGAGTTCGACCAAGAGTTACATGTTTGCTTTGTGGATTTAGATAAAGCATTTGACAGAGTACCCTGGCAGGAGCTGTGGAGGTCTTTAAAGGAAAGAAATGTCAACCGAGAACTGATTAAGAGAATCCCAAGCATTTATATAAATTGCTGAAACTGTGACATAACAGAAAACTGCACATCACCCGCTATGCCACTTCAGCTGGAATGAGACAAGGACGCTTTCTCAGTCCTTTGCTGTTCGTCATCCTAATGGTTGATGTTATGAAAAGCCTATAATACTAAGGAGATATTCAGTATGTAACTCGACAATGAGAATGATAAGTATCAATATTTTGGCTCACGATTTATTAAACAAGTAAAAAGTTGCAGTTTAACCTCAACTATCTCACATGGAACATCAGTTTAAGAAATATGAAGATAAGCGTGACAAAACAAACAAATAAAAATTTGAATCTTGAAAAGAAGCTTCTAACCAAAAAAATGTATATATATGTATATACATGCTATTAGTCCTATATGTATATAAGACCAATTGGACCGTTATTTTATTACTGGTGAAAAGTGATAAAGAAGTTCGCTAAGACTTGAACTTGATAACGCCATTCCCCCTCCACCGCGTTCACCGCGTTTCGTTTGTTGTTTGCCTTTTTTATTTGTTTGTAGAATACGTTCTTTATTTTCAGTTCTTTTCACTTTTTTTTATTGTTGTTTTCTGTCTGTGTCTTTTTGTTTTTTATGAACCCAGAACTTTGTAAATTTTTTTTAGAATTTGAACTATAATTGAAATCGTTACTGTTCCCTGGCTACTTTGTTCCACTTCAGAGATATTTTCCGTGATAGTCAGCTTCTTTTTGTGGGGTTTTGTGGCGAACGCCTGAAACCGGTCAATGCCACAAAAAGAAGCAGGCTATCACGGAAAAGACATCCGATGCTTTTTAGCTCTGCGGAACCAACCACAACAACTATTTTGTTCTACGTTTACTTTCTCTTGTAGTAAGAGGAAGTATTGTGATCGTGTCAAATTTTGGATATCGAGTTTTACATATATACACGTTTTGAGGTCCACTGAGTCCGAATTTTTTTTTTTTTAGAATATTAATACATGCAATTAATTAAAACCATTGTTAGAATTCCATATTTGAAGAAAATCGGTTAACCGGAAGTACGATTTTACAGAACAGGTTTTTGAGTTATTTCGAATTTTCTAGAAAAACGACTATAATGATTCCCTTTAAACTTAATTCAACTTGAACAACATAGATATGAAACCTATCACTTTTATTTGTAACATTTTTCTGAGAAAAATTTATTTTAAACAGTTCTACGAACTTTGTGGCGTTAAATTTCAAATTACATGGGGTTGGTTCCATGTTATTCTCTGGGGTTGGTATGTTGCTCTCTTCTTGTTCTACCATGTAATCTAGGGGGTCTATTGCCTGCCAGGGTAGGTACTTGTATATTTAAGGTAGAACAAATGAGAAAATTTGAAGTTTAAAGCTATTGAAAGTTTGAATCTTGTCATTCTAAGTTTGTCATTCTATATATAAATTATGTTAACAGGAATGAGAGAAAGTTGTGTGAGTGTTTCACAGCCGATTTTATTAAAATTTTATTATTTTTAAAACTATCCGAAACACTAGAATACAATCGAGCCACAACACTAATTATTTAGCAAAAGTTATTTAAATTGTTATGGGTATACTAGGAAGATTGTATTAAAATAATTAGGTTATGTTAATTAAGTGGGGGATAGTTAAACCACCAATAAGCACACTTCCCAATAGTCTGAGAGATGTGGATGGTCAGCGTGTCAAGTTGACCTACTTTAACTTCATCAAGTAGTGATGCTGCCCCACACAGAGTGGGGTGCCAAGAATGTACACAGCTGGTTTCCCGAGACTGTCACTTTCAACTTGACTAGTAGAATCATTAGTTTGCAGATCTAGGAGGTCGTTTCCATTAATCTGATCACTAACTTTACTATCCAAGAAGGACTATATTATGTTCATTAAGATAATCTGATCAATCTGCTGTTGTCTGAGGCTGTACAGATTGATGAATTCAAATAGTCCTTAACTCTTGAATCTCTGATAGTTAGGGATTATCCAGCCAGAGAGAAAAGAAATCTAGAAAAGCCGCGATGGAAATAGAAAATAAATAAAAACGAGTGGAAATTTGCACTTACGATCAGCCGATTTTCTTTTAGGAAAATATTAATTTTCATAAACATTAGCTGGCGGTAGAGTCATATAAATTATACGAATGACTTTTAGAAAGATGTCAACTCAGACCCCCCCTTCTAAAATCAATTTTCCCAGAAAAATATTCAAAAGAAAATTGAAAATTGCAAGAATTGAAAAATCCATCCAGTAAAATTGGTATTTCTGATACAGATCACTAACTTCCTGTTGGATCTCCTGGAGGTACCCCAAACTGGTTTTGAGCAATCTGGAGTTTTTTCGACACTCTGCACACAGAAATTAAATGTATAAGAACCACTTTTTACAGATTCAGCGGTTTTCAAAACGTAAATTTTGAAAACTCATGTTGCAAAAATTGCCAATGTCGCAAAATTTCTTCTTATAGAAGAGATAGAAAGCATAAAAAATTAAATACACCTATCCTTTTTCCTATCATTTACGCAGATGAAAATCGCTTAGAATCTGATTTTCTGCCAGGAAAATTAAATTACTTCGTATCAGATGCTAAAGCTTGCTTCTTAGTTTTTCATTAAAAATCTTGCTTAAAGAAAAATACCGCTTGAAGGTGGGATGGGTGAGGAAAAACAAAATACATAAATTATTGCGACAAATTTGAATTTTTAAGAAATTTCCATATACCTAATATTAAATAGAAATTTCTCCTATTTAATTTTTTTTTCAGAGGGGAGAAATGGATGATAGACGGATTTTTTAGAAACTGTGTATTTACAGCTAGGCACCTTCTAAATCTAGTAGTCTACAATGTAATCACATTCTAATACTACCTCCTGAAAACCACGCACACATTTTTTTTTTGCAACCAGTTTTTCGGACTATGAGGGCCAGAAAACAAGTACTTCCAGTGGAAACCCAATTTAGAAAAGCTGACTCATCCGTAATACTTTCTCTTACGTATGTAAAAAAAAATATATAATGATTTAAAAAAGAACGTACAAGATTTGTGCACTTTTTATTTAGAAGTTATGAGAAGAGGAACTGGAAATAGTGAATTTACCCGGCAAACCATTGTATAAACTCAAGTCTCACCTAAAAGGAAAATGGTTTTTTCCTAAATTTAAAGCTTGGAAAGTGAGGGATTATTTCCAGATGGAAGATACAGGGCAATAAATGTATTTTTCCATTACTAGAGCATTAAGAAAAAATTTTCACACTGTGTTTGTGTTCGTCATTAACAGAATGTGTGTATATCCTAGGAAAAACAATGAGGATTATCTCTTGAATGGAAAACGAAAGGAAAAGTTTTAAGTACAAAAGGCTTTAGTTGGAAAAAATAACAATCTATATGTCTTATAGGGTGTGTGTATTCTTACGGTGTCAGCCACAGGGAAAATTACTCGAGTAAAGTTATTTACACGAAAATATTTTTCTTTACAAGGCTATTATATATAGAAATATAAAGCGTTCAGGCTAATATTTATTGTTTGGCAACGTTGTAATTGTGTACTTCTTTGTTTGTGTTTGCTATTTGTAAAGATGAAATTACAGAATGTAGAACTCATAAATGTTACATAAATACGTCACACGGCCCTAGATACATCTCCTGTGGGAGAACGGGGATTATGTTTGTTTATTTGTGTCTATCTATTTATGTGTGTTTGTCTATTGTATACTTGTGCAAGGCAATAAGTGAGAGCTTTAGGAGAAAACAGGTGCTTTGGGTAGAGGACGTCAAGGAGCTACTTACTACTACTACCTGGAGCTGGAAGAAGAACACCACCCGGGTATAGTGATGGAACTGTCCCCAGAGTATGTTCCTGGACCATACTCCTGTGTTTTCTACCAGACTCTCTACACTAGACACAAACACAGGTACTAATTCTCTCGCTCTATCCCTTTGCTCTAACTGTCGTGCTGCAAAAAGATACTCTGGGCCTACATAAGTGGGAAACTTGTTATAAACCTGGAAGCTAAGACTTATACTTAAGCCAAGTCATCTTTCTCTCTTGAGTCACGCACATGGGTTCCCCATTCCCTTTACTATCACACCAGAATCTTTGGAAAACATACCAAAACCCAAACTCCTCTCCGGATCTTCACTTCTTCTTACTCTCTCACTGCTCTCCCTCTCTCTCTGTCCGTGCCTC
The DNA here is from genome assembly GCA_011037195.1 of Triatoma infestans. Taxonomy (NCBI): domain Eukaryota; kingdom Metazoa; phylum Arthropoda; class Insecta; order Hemiptera; family Reduviidae; genus Triatoma; species Triatoma infestans. The sequence goes on from JAAEAF010003016.1 coordinate 60,783, forward strand.
TTTCTCGCCGCTCCATACCCCTCTACTCTATAGAACCCTAATCAAAAATCTGCTCTGCTATGTGTCTGATGCTCAATCAGAAGAAATCTGGCGAGAAGCTCTCATAATATCAATTTCATTTTACAGTCGTGAGAGATAAATTTTCTTCAAACTTGGATTTTATATTAAATGAATGTTGTAATAAATGTTCCTGATGATGGTACTGTAAACCGTAATAAAATGGCTTTAAGAAACCTGTTTCAAATTGTAGTGTTGTTCACGTGGGAGTGGAATTAGTAGCTCCAAGGACTTTACACTGACTAATATAGAAAGAGTGTGGTAGCTAAAAGAATAACAGACTGAGCTGGCAGAGAGTTGGTGATGATGTTTTCTTGATGGTTGTGAATCCATTGGATATAGCTATCGGTTATTCTTGATTTCTCAACTTTCCCTACTTCTCCTAAACATCTCTTTCCAGATTTCCTACGAATATCCGCTCTCTTTTAGGCGGTAAGTTGTCTGAGGGAATGCATGGCTCAGAGAAGGGGTAGCGCGTTGGACCAACAATGCGGAGGTCCCAGGATCGAGTGCAGCTGCTGACCTTAGATTTTTTTTTGCTGGAAGCCTCTTAAAGCTAGCTCACTGTACGGTGCACTGAGAAGGCTCCTATCTTTGGTGTAGTTCTGTGTTATATGGGCAAAGAAGTATAGCATAGGGTTTGGTCCCTCCCCACAGACAATGAAGTTGAATGGCTTATGGTAGGAAGAAATGCTACCCCTCATGTGACGTACTGAGTGATTTGGTCGCGGTTGGTGCCTTATGAATTTGCTGTAGGCAAGTCACGCCATTGGCAATTCATTCCAAAATAAAAGTGATAGGTTTTATATGTTTAAGCAGTTAGCATTCCAAGTTTAAAGTAAACCATTGGGGCTGTTTCGAGTAAATCGTAAATAATTAAAAAATAAAAAGAATCAGAAAAAGATGCACTTTCGGTTGGCTGAATCCATTATATGGAATCCAATGATGTTGGGACCAAAACGAAAAATCTCTGAACTTCCTGTGTGATTTTTTGATTTTTGTGATATTTTGTTCATAAACAAATATTCGGATCATTAAGCAAAAGAAAGTTCTTTTCTATTCAGGAGAATTTCCGTAGATTACTTTTTTTTTTAAATAAAAATAAAGAGAACTCGATTTTTCGAAAATTTAACGGGATCCCAGTATTTCCCCATACAGCAGTAAGAGAAAATAGCATTTATCAAATGAATGTAAATGGAATGAAGTCGGTCGACTGAATTATCTTTACCAGAAGAAACAAGAGCTGGGATTACATATTGTGTACAGCATGTTAGTGATGACGTGATGTGGTGAAAAGCGAGATCAGTAAAATGGTGTCATCATTGTCTCTCAATCTTTGCTGTGTGTCTGGGTGTATTATGACAATGTGTGAAAGAAAAGAGAGACACCGGTGTGGTTCTTCATACGGGTATTCCTTCTATTTTATCATTTTATACCCGTTACACTCTTAGCCGTTTACATTATACAATGACATTCAAGAGACAATTGGTGGGAGGTTCTTCTCCCGCCCTCTCTCCGCCACTAAATGCGCGGATTGTCTCCTTTTCATCCATTCTAAATAACCCTTTGTTTTAAACAAAACTGGCAAGGGTGCTCGCACCATCTCCTCACTTTGACCTGGATTTTCTTACTCCTTACCACTTAGCTGCATACGTGATACGGTTATATAATATTCATGCATACTTTTCTCTAACTATTGTAAATGAAAATTTTTGAAATTTTTTTTTTCAGCAATAATACAAGTTTTTATTCAAACTTTGTATTCCGTTTAGGCAGGGCCGGTTTTAGATATCTGGCCGCCTGTATGCAATTATTATTATTTGGCCGCCCTGGAATAAAATAAAGTCATAAATATAGTGCGAAAATAAAATTTTTATTATATAACAAATCTGTGTGACATATTCCGCACTTTTTCGAAATAATCTTTCAAAATGTGGACTGGGTCACATACACACATATGTATAATGTATAGCAAACTCCAGGCCAAGGAAACATGTTACTACTAAATATTATGAATTCTTTGGAGAAATTGTTATGGGTTCTAACATCAATTTTATTTTGCCTCACTAGTTCAAAGGCTAAATACAAAATGGAGAATTTACGTTGGATCATTTCTGCCTAATTTCCTTTTATTTTCTCTTTCAATAATGGAATAAAAATGCCGAATTTTTTCTTTGTAGCTCATATTAATTATATAAAACAGTAAATATTATGTTAGGAATAACTTGTTTTTTTTATAAAAAAATGTTATATTTAAATTTTTATTTTAAATTTAATTTATAAAATACCTACCGAGGGAAAATTAGTAAGAAATTCTAAACTAGATTTTTCATTGAAATAATTTAGCTATAATAATTAATCAATCACAATGTAGAAGTGAAGGTGTCAAATGTGGGCGCGGTCAACATGATAATTCTAAATTTCTCATTGGCCTAACTTACATGCCCACACTTGACACCTTCACTTCTACATTGTGATTGATTAATTATTTATAGTTAATTATTTCAATGATAAAATTATTAATTTGTGCAATAACAATTTTATGAATAAAATGCAAAAAATCAAGTAATTTCTAACATAATATTTACTGTTTTATATAATTAATGTGAGCTATAAAGTAAAAACTCATTGTTTTCATTCCATTGTTGAAAAAGAGGGCAAAAAAAGAATTAGGCTGAAATGCAAGATCCGCCACCATTTTGTATTTTGCCGTTTATACAAGTGGAACAAATTAAAATTGATGTTAAACACCCATACATATTTCTCAAAGGAGTTCACAATTTTTGGTTAAAAACTTTTCTTTGACCTGGAATTTGTAGCTAATCATTATATTGTACTCCATTATTTTTATGTACGTGGCCCAGTCCACAAAGTATTGAAAGAATTGTTTGTGGTTGGTTCCGCAATGCTGGAAAGCATCATAGATATTTTCTATGGTCATCGACCGGTTTCAGGCGTTCGTCCATCATTAGGGATGTTTTGTCAAAACAGTGTGATAACACTGACTTGCACAGAGCAAATTCAGTTTATACACTATTGAAAGAGTATCTATTAAAAAAATTTTGTTTAAACTTGATTGTCGGGTCCCATGGTAGCACTTAACTAAATATCAAGTTTGCGTTTTTCGTTTGTGGGTTATGGTGCCCCCTCAACCAACATACTTAGCAATTTCAAAAAAACACTTTCAGACTCGGGGGACCTAAAATGTGTATTTCCGGTGAAAACTCGATATCGTAAATTTGCTCTCTCAGATTACGCAAGAGGTACTTCCTCTCTTACAGCAGAAAGAGAAAATGAAAGAAAATAAATTAACAATAAACATAATTATCAATAATTCCCTACTATGTAAACTGCCTTCTTCATATTCCACTTTGGATGATCTATTATTGGCTAACGTTTTACAGATGTAAATGGATCGATTAATCTCGCTGATTTAGAAAAAAAAACAAATAATGGCGGGAAAATAGAGCTACCCCGCACAATTTCAGCTGAGCGATAAAGTAAAAAAGTATCTTAGCATATCAATGGCAGTGAATGCTACGTGGAAACCCAAAGGGGAGACTTTCTTACCTTTTCCAACCTGGAATGCTTCAAGACTATCAAAGAATGATAAATGTACGCTGAAATGTGTGATTTCCAACCTCTAACATATTATTTTGGTGAATGAGAAATAAACTGTACAAAGAAAGATATTAATGGAAACACGAGGGCGGAAAAGAAACATTTTTTATATTGTTCAGTAGAAAAGTGAGGAAAAAATAAAAAACTTTTCTATGGGAAACCTCCATTTCAAAGAGAGTTTTAAAAGGATAACATTATTTTATTTTCTCTTACCAAGTATTAAGATCGTGTCAGATTTTCGACATTGCATTTTCACCAGAAATAAATGTTTTCAAATTGACCGTAGAAGAAAAATAGCTTTTACCAAATATATACGAGTATAGGTGTATTTTATTTGAAACGATTTCATTACAAAAACTGATTGTTTATTGGCAGTTTCTGAGAAGGAGGTAACCTCAAATAAATTAAATTAGAGTAGAATTGAATATGTTTATAAAGACATACATAAACAAAAAAAAAAAAACCTATGGCCCAGTAGGGTTAAAAGCTCATCAGGGGCGAAGGCATGCAGGCGTCGATTTTTATTGGTGGACGGGTGGTAAGCACGCCTCGTAAACCACGCTGTTTACTTTTGACCACCGTTAGAAATACATACCAAAATATGTAGATACTTTGATACATTAAATTTGATTAAAGTTTAATAAATTTGACCTGTGGGGGGGAGACGGAGGAGAGTGAGAGAGGAAAGAAAGCGATAGATAGAAGAGAGAGTGTAATCTGAGAAAGCAAGACAGAGAGTTATTTAGAACCCTAATGAAATATTAGGGTCTACAACCCTTGGATACCTGCCTGCCTAGATTTCACCGCCAACAGCAGAGTATCTAGCAAAAACTATAAAACTTGTCCCTGTCAACGCATAACTGGTATTCGCGTCCACGGTACTCTTATTAGCTCTAGTATCCCAATTTCGCAAATTCTGATACGTCAAGGATTCACCATCTTAACTCAAACTTTTGCTATAGGAAGAGCATTAGCTCTACAGCAATCGGTTCAATATGACAAGAATGATGGTAAATTTTCTGAAAAAAAAAATCATATAGAAAGATAAATGAATAATTTAATGTTCATCAAGAAATAGAATGAACGAAATGTACGAGAAAAGCAGTTCTAAATTTGCTTTTCTTGTACAGAACAGATTACGACAACTGCTGAATAATTTAGACAAAAGATGGCGAAATAATATATTCCATTGTTTTATTCGCCCTTAACAATTCATAATATTTCCCCTCCACCCAAAGAAATGTTCAGTTTCCAAAATCAAGAAACGATAATACAAAAAAAGAAAATAGAAGTTTTTTTTTTGACTTAAACTTTTATTTGTAATTAACGTTAATAAAATGAACATTTTTTCCTTCAAACGTAGATTTTTTTTACTCGAAGCCTTTGTATTAGAGCGATGCGATAAACATAGATACCAAGAACCGACCGGCAATTTTTTGTTTTTGAATGTTTCTATTAAGTTACTCTCTCTGTGGGTAATTTGATTTCTGTTTTCTATACTTCTGTAAACATTTCTCACTCTCTTACTATGTTTTCATCATTTATTATATTTCCCTCTCTCAATATGTTTAGTAATATATTAATCTCTCGCATTATTTTAATCACTCTCTCATTGGTAACTGTTTGTCGTTTATACTGTTTTCGAGTTAACAAATCTTTTTATAAACATTTTTGAAAATATCTTGTATATATATATGGGAATAGGCCATTCGTTTAAAACATTTTTTCGTACTCAGGAACCTCAAAATATGTATTTCCGGTGGAAACCCAATTTCGAAAATTTGACACGATCACAATACTTCCCTTCTTACTAAGACAAAGTAAAAAAAACAAACAAAAAAACAAAAAACATTAAGATAATGTGACGAAAGAATACAGCACCGTGGGATCATTGTTCGACCAGCAAGTTCTAAGCAGATAGAAATAATATCCTTAACCACTCTTGTCCATAATGATGACAGGGTACCTTGTCGAGATTGTATAGTGTAAGATGTGAAAGAGAGATATGTAAAAGAATTTCAAAAATTATGATAACCATTTTTAACTCTTATTCCAAAGTTAGTGGAAAGATAATGAGTGGACAATTTTTTTGAAGTTTTGTACGTGGCTAATGGTGAGGGTTATAAAACAGCCGAAGATGAAGATAACAACTGCACATGCGTGTACAGGCATTCATATAAGCTCGGTGTCAGTGTCTGGCCAATTTAAGCATATTAAAGCAATTTACACCTCACTCTCATTAAGTGAACACTTAAAGCTTTGCTGTTTGGGTAAAAATTATCCTGATGACTAAACACCAATACGATATTAAATAGACGTTCCTGAAACAAATGTATGAAAATAATATAAAATTATAAAACTAATAATGCACTGACTAAACTGTGAAGACGGTTTTACCAAAGTAATTTTGTTGAAATAAATGGTCAAAATTTATGTTGAGGCTAATTTTATATTCTCAAAAATAAGCGTGACGTCTTCTTGAACCCCCCACACAAAAGAAATTATAATTTTATAAATATTTTTTGTAACATTTGCACATTAATTACACATATAGAGACTCACGAATTTATTTGTAATATTTACCATGAGAAACTGATTTTTACTTTCTCTCACTCCTGCCATATTCAAATACAATTGTAATCGTAGTACACTTGTTAAAACAATAACAATTATAAATAAAAACAAATTATTTCAATTTTTTTTTTAAATAATTTTCTCTCTCCTTTAACTTTCACTTTTAATAATAAGTAGAGAAGTTATTATTTCTTTGCTGAGAAATATTATTTATTTAAATTAAAATATTAATGAAAACAAGAAAATTACTTTGGTTTTAAGCAAAGTAGAAACTTACTGTTGTGTATCTAATTTAATTAAGAGGAAAGGTAAAAGTTTTGAGCACGTCTCTTTGTTTGAGAGAGGGCTTTGAGAGGGAGGGTCCCGACTGCCGTGTACGAGGGAAGACGAACAGACACGAAACTAAAAACAAATACAAAACGACTCAACTTTATTATTCTCTCACTTATATACTTCTTCCCATTCTTTCTTCTATGTATATCTGGGGGAAGGGACTTTAAAGTGTTTTAACCACAAACACTCTTAAAAGAGAAGATTTAAATGTTTTACAAGAACTTGAACAAGTAATAATTCTGTTTATATATTTATTTTTATTTTAATAATACTATAATCTATTATTATATCTTTTAATACATTTATTTATTCAGTTTTGAGATTTCATTAATAAGAAGTGCCACAGTGGAGCCCCACAATAGAATTATAAATAGGGTATCAACTTATGGACTCATGGGAATCATTAGTGGGTAAAAGGTGGAGAGTTTGTGGGCCTTGTTTAGCCTCTTAATTAAATGATGTAAAAACCAAGTAAACCTGCCATTTGAGCCGACAAACCAAATTTCTAGATTTTAAAAGGTGATGAAAAAAGTATCAAAAGTTTCCATTCTCATTAAAAACGATTCCTTTTACTACTACTTCTGGCACTAATAATAATAATAATGCTAAACTATTCCCGGAAACCGAAGGATTCGTTCAGGCGATTCAGGACCAGGTCCTATCTCCCCACGGGCATATCGCAGGTTCATTCTAGGCCAAGAGGCTCGGGAGTCGTGCAGACTGTGCAATCAGACTACGGAGAGCATACAGCACCTTATTGCAGGCTGCTCAGTACTAGCTCCGAAGGATTATCTGCAGCCAAAATTATTGTAGCCATACGGCCTGCGGCAATGGGAGGTTTTGATTTAATTGCAGGTAGAAGAAAACAAAAAAAAGAGGGAAAAATGTGGCCATGTTATTATTATTGTTGTTGTGTTCATATTAGTATTGTTGTATATAATTGTTCATTTAGCGATCAGAACTCTGGTACGACCTTTGGGACCGCAATCCTTATTATAGATATAAGCCCTCTGAATTTCTTCAGTTGAAATGAATAAAGATTTATTGGGATACCCAAATGAACACGTACAGATCGGTTCCCAATGCAGGCCGACATTCTTGTGCTAGATCTGGGAACGAAGACCGGTAGATTATTGATGTAGCGATCCCTTTGGACGAAAATTTGCACAAAACGCGCGGAGAGAAAATCAGAAAGTACCAAGAGTTGGGCATTGAGTTAAAACAGATGTATAGGCTGGAGAGAGTTGAGGTCTACCCAATCGTCATCTCGGTGAATGGCTCAGTGCTTAAACCAAGAGTTGGGCACTGAGTTAAAACAGATGTATAGGATGGAGAGAGTGGACGTCTACCCAATCGTCATTTTGGTGAATGGCATAGTGCCTAAAGCCTCTGTAGGTGACATAAAGGCTCTCGAACTCCCTGTTGAGACTGTGCTGGAGGCACAGAAGTCTGCTGGAGGAGACAATTCAAGAATAATTCGCAAAATTCTAGCATCACACTAGAATTTATTTATTTATAATATATTCATTTTATATGTTTGTTTATAGCCCCCCCTTTTTTAAAATATATTTATATATTATATAAATGAATGGAAGGTTGAACCATCCATTATTGTTCAATTTCTGCAAGTGCGTGATGGAGCAACTAATAATAGTAATAACAAAAAAAATTACAATAAAACAAATCTTTACTTCAATGAATATACCAGGGAATCGAAAATACCATTAAGTGGGACCAAAAAAAAAAGTACTCCACTTGATACTACACTAAGTACTACACTTGATAAAGTGTTACCTTTCGTCTGCAAAAAGATAACCCTATAAGATTGTGAATGCAACTTGAGTTACGCGATTTTTCTGCCTACTGGCAAAGTTCTTTGCATTTCTTCCATCGCATAATTTTTAAATTTATAATTGCAGCCACAGCCAGCTCCCTCCACCCAAAAAACCATTACTTTTTGCAGAATCGCCAAGCAAGATTTTAAATGACGTTTCAGAGAAGTTCTGTTTAAGATTATTTAAGCGAAACAAAATTAATATTTTTTTTTCTGAAATCAATACAATTTAATCGTATCTTACAAATAAATTAGGTTAATAAAACTAAGATGGCTTACGTTAAATTGATGTTGTAAGCAATCCTCTATATAAAATCCAAATCTAAAACTTACCTGCAACACAAAAAAACAACAAATTTATATTAGTTTTACGATCATCATTAAATCGATAATCAATTTTACAAACAAGATTTATTACAATAGAAAAGAGAATAAATTTATAAAAGGAGAGGGAGACCTTTATACCTTGGTATTGTTTTTGAAGTAAATATTTCATTGGCCAAGTCGCAATTTAACTGGGATAAAGGCTTACAAACAAACAAACCCTCACACACACACACACACACACACACACACACACTTACATATATATCGTTTGTAAAGTACCTGAAGAATGTAACAACCAAGCTATGACTGAATACTTGGCAATGCTCTCCGTTAAATAGAGCTGAAAAACATCAAAGCAGCTTTTGAACTGTTCACTTATTTTAACGCTCAACAATTTTTCTTTTTTAACGTTTTGTACTCCATTAAATGAATTGTTTACCATAAGAAGGAGGACTTCGACTTGTGTACTACTTGGTACCCCTCTAACTTACTATCATTATCATCATCATCACCTTAGGAAATTTAAATAAAATTAATAGGAAATAATTTTATCAATTATTTTAATGAAATCGTTTTTAATTACAGTGATTTTCCAAACTAGAATTTTCACGAGAAATAAATGTTTCAAGCCCCAGTTTAGGAAAAAGTGGATTTTATAAACAGATCTCTGTGTAAGTATGGTCAGCGTAAGTCAGAAACGGAAAATTGTAGGCAGCTGCAACAGAAATGTTTACGTTTAGGTGCTAACCAATGGGACAAAGCTACAATAAAGTTTTAGTCAAAACTGATCGACCCCGCAGTATCATTTTACTGGAATAGATTTTCAGTTTTTCGAGATTTTCTCAGAAATGGCTTCAGTGATTTAAGAGGTGTATTGGAGGAGAGGTGATGTTAGGCTTCCCTCTAAAAATGTCTTTTTAACATATACGATTCTATCGTCTATATACTTAATACAAAAATGAATCAAATTTGTTGCGAAAATGCTGAGTTTGAAAAAATCGTTTATCGGAACTCCCACTTTCATTTTATTTTTCGGATGCACATATTTACATTTTTGTTTCTAAATGAAATTTGTAACAAGATAAATTAGCGTTTAAATAAATAAATCAAAACTATAAATTGCAGTAAGTCATGTGAATCATTCAGATTTTTACTTTCTCTTATATTAGTAAGAAAAAGTATTGCAATCATGTCAGATTTTCAAAACTGAGTTTTCACCGGAAATATATGTTTTAGGGTCCTCTGAATATGAATAAGATGCTTTTTAGCGAATGGTCGGTATGTGTATATATGTGTTTAACATAATAACTCAAAAAGTCTCAGCAAACTCAACTTGATATTCCGTTTAGATACTACCGCATTAGATACGAAGATTTCAGGGGCAAAGCCCTCAACGGGAAGGGCGATATTGCAATTTTTTCCCCATTTTTGTGATTTTCTCGAAAACGGCTGCAACGGAATTCTTTAAACTTGATATCTATCTAGACACATAAATAGTGCCTATCGCTTTTATTTGAAACATTTTCCTGGAGAAATTGATTTTTTGGGATTTTTATTTAGTCACTGTTAGAATTCCAAATTTGAAGAAAATCCATTAACCGAAGATTTTTTTTTAAATTTTCTTCAAAACGGTTACAACGATTCTCTTTAAACTTGGAATGACTGTATACAAAAACCTATCAACAAACAACACTTTATAACTAAAAGTGGGGCTGGGCTGCACAACTATATTACGATACGAACACACAACTTTGTGGTCAGTCAGCGGAGGACACAATATTAACATAATATAAAATAAAATACTTTTTAAACTACAAGCTGGTCAGTATAGGTTCAAATGTAACAAATGAATCGTCAATATAATAGTTCTAGTCCATAGATATGAGAGTTCAAACTCCCTAGAGAATCCACTAGTATAGGTTCTGCCAGAGTAGCCAGATGTGATGGGTATATTTCGACCTCGTCTAAAAACTTACGGGTAAGAGTTGGAATAGTACCTCTTGACCCAAACCATTGACCACATATATGAAATACCATTCCACCGTACTCCTCGAGAAACTTTTTTAAGGAACCAATACGTTTCTTATAAATTTTTCCTTTCCCCTGATGAGCCTGGTCCATATCATTACTTTCGTACCGAATGGTATGATTGGTATACTTGATTATTCATATGAAAAGCAATGATGTCGGCATAACTCATGGAGCCCTCTTCATCTATTGCGTAAACCTCCTCAAGGCACTTATAGTCCTTTACTGACATTAGCTCCATTATCCTGTGCTTAATGCTGTGATGGTGGCGCGTCACATTTTTAGCACGGCACATTGTTAGGGCAACTTACGCAGCAAATGGGCTAGTGTTTCGTTCTCCCTGCCGTATTTGTGGTAGAGAGGCCCAATATCTTCAGTAACTTGGCCTCCAACTTCAGATACCCCACGCAGTGGAGCATAATTATATTGTTTGAAACATTTTTCTGAATAAATTGATTCACCTCCAGGTATTGGAGGTTTGTCAGTTAGGTTAAAATTAAATATGCACAAGCTTACTAAGTTTTGACATAGAGCGCTCCACATAACACCACTCAGGTATACAATAATTAAAATCCCCGCCACGATTTTTATGGCCAGTCCAAGTAAACAGTGTAATCATTACAATTTCAATGAAAATTTCTTGATTAAATTATATTGATTAGAGTAAGAGAAAGTTGTGTGAGTGTTTCACATCAAATTTTTTTTGTTATATAAACAGAAAATGCCCTCAGACGGCCATGGGCCAGTGAGGTATATCTGGTGAAAACCGAAGGAATGAATTTTTTATCTGTTTATATTTCTATTTTGAATAAAGATATTATTATTATTATTAAACAGAAAATGTCTGGAAGAAATGACAAAAATCTTTTTTTTTAATTTATTAATTTCGTAACTATAGCTATACAATGTACAGCAAGCGAAAGAAATTAAAATGAAAAATTTTTGCAATCAAACACATTCAAGGTATGACGGAAGTGATATGGCAATAACTATCCGCTAGTAGAAGGCCACTACAGCAACCATCCTGGGAGATAGGCGTCATATATAATTGGAAATTTTGGCTGGCTCTAAGACAAACAGAATATTTAGAGAGGAGTGAATTGTGTAGTTGATGACGTAGAAGCGGGAACATGAACTATTGTTTTTTTGGATTTAGATTGTACGGTTTAAATGTAGCTCTTACTTGTTCGACAGAGTGAATTTTGAACGTTTGTCTAGTTTGTCAAGCATTAAGTATTATCTTAGATTGCTGACATTTGTTTGTTTTTTGAGTTATATAAAGTGAGGGTTCCATGTCAGTGGTTTGCTCTGATATAGTCCGGGATATCGTACGTGACTCGCAATAGGAATACACTATTTTTAAAGTAATTTCAGCTGTACATGATCTTATACAGCTGCAGACTGAAATGAAGATTGAAGAGCGTCGGTTGCTTTGACAGGAGCCCCATGAGGAAACAGAATTGCAGCATCATCGGTGAAAACAAGATTATTTGTATTTGGATGAATGTCAAAAATGTCAGATAAAAAAACTACCAAAAAAAAAGACCACGTGATCTAACAAATTCATTGACACGTGACAAGATGAAACATGCCGCTTTAGTGTTTTTTTTTTTTTTAGTGTGATGGAACTTAAAAAACAAACCAAAAAATAATAATAAAAATGAAATCTATGGCTCGTGCTAATGCCATAGGAAAGAAATCTAGCAGCCTATTGTGTGGTTGTTGACGAGCAGACCACAAAGCTTGTGATGGCGGTTAGATGAAAGGAAACTTGAAATGATCAAAACTGTCTGTTTACTGACAGTGGAGGGAAAAATTATTTCATATTGTGAAAAAAAAACTTATTATTTGTAACAAAATAAACGACCCTAACGGTTTTATCATGATATTGTTTAAAAAAATTAGCTTCCCTAAAAATTAGATTGTAAAATGTAAAAAAAAAATTAAAAAAAATTTTATATAGAATACTGGACACGACTTTCTCTTACACCTGTTCAGTACAATTACATTTACAATGGCACCTTTTACTCATTCATTATAATATAGAGCTGATCTGGTGGCAAGTATTAACTTAGCAAACCAGGCGGGCAGTTAGATTAGAGTAGTGTCCAGAAGAGCGCTTCAATAACATTAACTAACTCCGAATAACATTTTTACAATTTAACGCCATAAATTCAGCAATATTTCAAATAAAAGTGACTGGGTTATATCTGGGAAATTAGCATTCGGCATTTTCGAGAAAAGTATAAAAAAAAATAAATGAAAACCCTATTGTGTAAAGTCGCCCTTCCAGTTAGCCAACTTCACTTCCAATTTGGAATAATCCTAGTAATGCTTTTAATGTATGTTGATATTATATAGGTGTTAGAAGCATACACTGAACTCAAGTGGCACCTCAGTGAAAAGCACAACGTTACTGTTCCCTACCTGGAAATTAATTTTCACGGGAAAATGTTTCTAATAAAAGTTACAGGTACTTATCTGTGTACTTAGTATACCAAGTTTTTGTAATACAGTACCAACACAAAATGTATTTTGCCTGTAATGCTGTTGTCTGTAAGATGACGTGTAGAATGTGTGCAATGTACCCCATCCAATGATGGCACTGTTGGAGTGATTTGTTTATGAAGTGAAGAAATGAAATGTGAAGTGAAATGAATGTATGGGTGTCAATGTAATTATTATGCTAGTTCATAATGTCGTTCAATATGGTCTGTCAGTCAGTATGAAGTTTGTCTACGGTGGATGTAACAAGTCCTGTGGCCATCTCCGCTATAGTGTTCTTTCTGGTACTAGAGTTGTTTGTAAGTTGTTGATGAGAAGATTTGTATGACCGTTCAGTTTGACATGATACTTAGTGTACAGTCGATATGCTGCTTGTTGTACTGTCAGTGTTTGTGTCTTTATGTATTGTCTCTTGGTAACATAGAAAGGAGATGAAAGGATAGTCCGCAGTGGGCGAGATTGGAATGTCTGAATTTTTTTCAAATATATCTGTTTACCGCTCCCCAAAGCTGAAGTCCATATGTCCAAATTGGTTTCAGTAGTCTTGTAAATTAGGAGTTTGTTGTTTATGTTTAACGTGGATCTTGTCTTTAGTAATCTATATAATTGTTTGAAACTTAAATTAAGTTCAAGTCTTTTAGTCTTTACATGTGTTGCCCAAGTTGTCTCGTTTGTCCAAGTGCATCCCTAAATATTTTACTGAGTTACTTAACGGTAATGGTTCGTTATTATATTTCACAGGTATGTCTTCCGTCTTAGAGAGTAAAGTATACTGTTTTTGTTTTGTTTGTATTGAGTTTACTTTTCCATGTGATGTTCCAGTTATGCAAGTTAGTCAAATGCTGCTCCAGTATTAATTTGTTAGTTATTATGAATATACGAAGTTTAAAGAAAATCGCGAAAATTGAAAAAAAAAAAACTATTTAGTAAAGTTGTGGTTGCCCGAAACCTTGGTGTCAGATGCGATGGTCGTACCTATCGGAATATCAAGTTTGAGCTCCTTGCGATTTTTTTGTTTTCTGAAATTTTTGTTCACACACACACACACAGACCACAATATTAACTAAAAACAATTTTTAGGGGGCCTCAGAAAACTCAATTTCGAAAATCTGGCACGATCTCAATATCCCTCTTACTAAGGGTAAGAGAAAGTAAAAATTCAGTACATAAATAATATAATGAACGTTGTATTTAAATAATATAATAAAATGAGAGGAATTATTAAGCGTTAGACCATAATGTGTCCATGTATGTTTTTAAAGTAATCTAAATAACAAGGGGCTCTATGCAAAGCGATTTTATGTACAGTGTGTTTGTGTGTGTGAAGCGGAGATAAGGAAGGTATATAATAGATTTTTGGTGGTGCCCTAAATGTAAACCCACCAGCCTCACTGCTTCACCCAGGGACTAGTTCACCAGCTCGACACTAGTGGCAGACAGAGAGGGGAAGAGCAACCGACCGACCACTGCTTCCTTAAAGTATGTCCAGGAGAGTAGTATACACCCTCCATGGGTATTTGTACATATATATATATGAGATAGTGTACGGTTAGATAACCCTAGTTGATGGTGAAATGTTATTACTGCCACAGCTACGTGGTTGGAAGTGAAGGGGGAACTGCGGGACGCTGAAGATTGTGATCTACAAGTGGCCGTTATTGCTGCTATCATCTAGTAGGAAGTCATATTAATACGCCTAAGAAATTATCAACTACTTATTTATAACTTTTCTTTTTCTTTCTCTTATGTAAAAGTGGGTATTGTGATTGTGCCAAATTTTCGATATCAAGTTTTCACCGGAAATATATGTTTGAAGATACCCTGACTCCAAAAAGGGGTTTTTAGAAAACTGTCTCTGTGTATGTAAAGAGCATAGCAAAAACGAAAAATTGCAGAAAGTTCATACTTGACATGAACTTATAAGTCAAAATTCCTCAACCAGAAATACCACTTACTCAATGAGTTTTTCAGTTTTTTACGATTTTCTCGTAAACGGCTCCAACAATATACTTTAAACTAATTATATCACCTACAAATATTACACAAAGAGCTACAACTTTTATTTGAAACATTCTCTAGGAAAATCCAATTAAGGGGCTTTTGAGTGATGGTGGGGTTAATGTTTGCTATAAAGTGCTATTTCAGTTTATTATACAATTCTAACATCAAAACAATATTAATTAGAATTAAACATGTTGCGGAAATTCTGATTTAGAGGAAAATCGGCTCACTGGAAGTGCGTTTTGGCAGAACATTTTTTTTTCAATTTCGTCATAAAAATACCGATGGATATCATTAAATTTGTTTTACTAACTATGAACACAGAGATCTATCACTTTTGTTTCCGCTTCTTTTGAAAAAGTTCATTTAAGTGGGTTTTTGGAGTTTTTGGAGGAGGAGAAGTTATGCTTTCCTAAAGAAAGTCATTTAATTAAGTTTTAGCTTCTCACATTGATAATTAAAGCGAAAAAAAAGAAGTAAACATTTAGTCAAAATTATATGTTTGGAGTAAATTTATCAATCATAGAGAGCTGAGCTTTGTAAACTGCAGTAAGAGAAACTCCTGTGGGCTTCCCATTATATTTTCTCTTACTGTTGTAGCAGACTTCCGACATTTAGTTTTCTTCCGTAAAACGAACAAGTAAGTGATAGGTTTTCTATATGTATAGTTAGTATACCAGGATTAATAAACTACATCTGTTTGTGATAAAAAAGGCACCACAAAGTTTAAAGAAAAGCATTGGTACCAATTTCTAGAAAATAGCGGTTGAGGAATTTTAACAGATAACTTCCTGTCGGAGGTGTGTACGCTAAACCCAATGGTTGGAATCAACAATACCTCTGCTGGATTTATTTCAAGGATATGAATTTTTGGTATTGTCGATGGCAACTTTGTTCCGTGTTGTTAGGCTGGTTACTTTTCCAACTGCTGAGAAATTTAGCGTAAACAAATTTCCAGTGTCCTTTTTGATCACCCTGCTTTGAGCCTTTAATTCTTAACATTAACGCGTATGTTTCGAAGTTGCTAAAAATCATTAAAAAGTACAAAACTATAAATAAAGGTTATAAAAAAAAATTACTGAACCAATCAAAATGACATAGCAACAAATTTAGAAACTATTCAATCAATTGATGACTCAATGCGGAGAGAGGATAGATAGATGGAGAGAGTATGAGTTGGTTTTCAACGGATGAATGTTGAAGTGTGATGGAAGAGAATCATTAGGATTGAGAAGAATAAGATTCATTAACTTGTGACGAATGTGACGACCTTATCCTCAATCCGTCCCATCACTGTTAGAAAGCAACCAACCACACTTTAGAATAGCTGCTATTCACATACAAACCATTAATCATAGTGCTCAGAGCATGTGATAAGCCTGCTTGGATAAGTCCCCCACTTGAGTTACAAGAAGCTGGGGGGTGGTGGGGGTGTTCTTGGGAAGTTCTTCAAGTTGTTGATGAGATAAAGTTATTACAGCAAACTTGAATAATTTTCTTCCATCTGCAGCTCAATTGGGTCAACCACATGTTGACTACTGTTGAAATTCTCTTCTTAAATTTCATGAAGTTTTCATGGTAATTACAAAAATTCCTCAGAATTATCATAGTCATTACTGTTTTTGTAGAAAGATGAAACGGCCTTTGTAATCACTGCTTAAGAGGGCAGCCTTAAGAAAAGATATTGTAATCGCGTCAAATTTTGAAAATTAAGTTTTCGCGGAAAAATCTGTTCTGAATTTACTCACACAACTTTCTATTACTCCTTTTAGTCCAATTATATGTAATATGACAAATTTTCTTTGAACCCAAATTCTATGTATTCTTTGTCCAAACATAAATATGGAGATAGTGCGGGGATAGTGGCAGACAGAGAAGTGATGGTATTGTGGCTCACTAGAGCGCACCAACTGCATCAATCAATTGAAATTGAATGCCACAAATTCCGCGCAACTATCTAAAAATCAATCCTTATTGGCAAAATGTTTTCTAATAAAAGTGATGCGTTTATATCTGTGCAGTCAGCATAACAAACTCCAAAACCTACTCTGCAAATTTTTGCACTTCTGGTTAACTGATTTTCTTCAAATTTAGAATTCTAGCACTCTTCTAATGTATATTAATATTACATTAGTGGTGGAACCAGATACTGTATTGAAGTGGTACTTTAAAGGAAAGCTTACAGGGAATAACACCCCCAAACAAAAATTCTGGGGAAAGTTTCAAATAAAAGTGATAGATATTTATATGTGTACACAGTATACGAAGTTTAAAAAAAATCATTGAGGCCGTTTTCGAGAAAATCACGAAAAATGTTATAAACAAAAAATTGGTAAAGTTGCACTTCCGCTGGTTGATGGATTATACCCGAAACCTTCCCGTCAGACGCGGTGGTAGTACCTAAACGAAACACCAAGTTTGAGCTTCTTGCAACTTTTTGTTTTTGAAATATTTTGTTAACACACATGCAAATACAGACCATTCGCTAAAAACCACTATTTTCCCGGTGAAAACTTAATTTCGAATATTTGACAAGTTCGCAGTACTTCCGAGGCTAGCCACTCCGAGGTTCCGGGATCGAATACAGCTGTGCTGCCCTTAGATTTTCTCTCGCTAGAAGCCTCTACAGCTCAATTCCCATGATGGTCAGTAATAATACTATCCGGAGGCCGGATATACATCGGACAAACTTTTGGTTGACCAAATTATTCGACATGATCGCAATACTTCCCCTTAAAACAATTTGCGAGATTGTTTAATGGTTTCCCGGGCAACCGATAAGAAGAGATTTCTTTAAAAATCCGTCAACGAGAATAATGTGTTTACGATAAAGTATTTTTTTCTTCAGTATTTTCGCGAAACAGCTGCAACGATTTTCTTTAAATTCATACACTATGTGTTATGTTAGAGTAACTCTTAAAGACTGCTGTGCTGTCTTTAGGTTGTTTAAGTTTTAGTACGCCATTTTCCAAGGAAAAACACTTACTCTTACAGAAAGTGAGATAAACAATTATTATTCTAAGGTAATGGTAACGAATAGATGCATAAATAATATAAGATTACTGATGCTGAAAACAGGCAAATAAAACACAAAAAACACACACACACACACACACGCACACAAACACACACACAAACACACACACAATAAGATTTCTGATTTATAAGGGATCAATTCAGATGGGTAAATAGATTAGAAATGGTAAAGAAAATTAACTTCTAATTAGCAACTAAAAGTTACAATTAATCGCTGTCTCTACCTTACAACTAACACAAATCATAATTTTGCTTTACTGTACACATAAAAGATGAAGGCATTATTAGCCAATGTGAAGAGAAATATGTAAATAATAGACCGGTGGTGTACAGGGAAATGGGACAGATCATGAGTGAAAGAGAGAGCGAGAAAGCGAGAGAGATAGATATGTCAGAAACATTAACAGACAACAAAAGACACACCACATTCAAACCGACAGACAGATAGACACCTATCAGTTTACAGCAGCAACAACAGCAACAACAACAAAACAAGAGCATCCATGTTGTACGGTAAGTATAAGAGTAACAAACTGTATGAAGAAGAGATACGCTTTGTTACCAATTTCACCTAGCAACATCCTTTGGAAACAACGTCTATACCCAAGAACAACAGCCAACTACCAACACAGGAAAGACAGGCAGAGTGAGAGGGGGATATGATTCCTCCCTACAATATATATATTCACTGTATTCTCACTAATCTACCACGCCAACTTTATACTGTATTATGCAAAACAAATCACTTATACAATATATACATATTTGCAATTACTAATTATACATATAATTAGAAGGACTTCTACTTTCTATTTTCTTCTATTTACTTCTTTAGAAGGACTTACTTTATTTATGTTATTTATTTTTCGGTACCTCTAGCATACGACTACTGAAATGCGATAAACGAAGGCAACATATATTGTGATCAAATACTTTTATTTAAAGAAATATATATTTAAAGCCTGCCTAACGGCAATCGAACCCGCCATCGAATGATGATGAGACTTCACAACTCTATCAACTGAACCGATATTAAGGTTTCACCGGAACCAAATGTTTGAAGATCTAAGTAGCGACTAAATGAAATCTTTAGTCGAAAACGGTCATTATGTTCTCTCGCTAAATATTATCATATTATTAAAATTGGTGAAGTTCTTGATTTATTAGAAAATGTCATTTAACTAGATTGTATTAAGATAAAGCTGAGTAAGTGTTCACACGATTTTTTCTTTCTTTAAGGGCTGAAGTTTTTGTAAAAATCTGCTAGTTGGGACCCTACGCTGTACCAAAAAAATCCCGTTGTTCATGACACTGGTTTACCCAAGTTTTCCACAATAACTTTGTAATTTCTCTTAATAATAATTGATTTAAGTGTATCTGGGGAATGTTGAATAACTACAGTTCTCATACCAGATACCAATCTTGGCCAATTTTATACAACCACAGAAAAGGAATCACTCTATTAAACGTCTAGATTGTAAACCATTAATTCAGCAAATTTACCATAATTCATTTAGAAATAAACTCACTAATGATTCAAAGATTAGATATTGCCTGTCTACAAAACTAATTGCGTGGCTATTAAACAAATAAAAATAACGTCATATTTAAAAGTCAAGAAAAACATCTTTTAGAATATTAAGTTAAACCAAAAAGATTACTACATTTCTATATTTAGAAATTTTAATTAACAAATAACGGTATAAAAATTAAAGCGTATTTCAGATTTTAACGGAAAAGAAAATTAAAAAAAACAAACTATAAAGAACCTTTCACCTTTCTTTCTTTAAAAAAACAAAAAACAAACAAATTGATAGATATTATGGTCAAAGGTCAGATAATTAGTAAAGGTTATACTAATTATGCCGCCACCACACTGACAATTTGTGAACTATCCAATTAGTTTTGAAAGTCTACCATAATATCCATACAATCTTTCCAGGGAAATTCTAACTGAATCCCCCCCCCCCACCATCACCACCCAAATCTACAGAACCCAAGACGATTTTTCTTGTACGGCAACGGATACTAAATTATAAAAATGGACAAATTTTAATTAAACTTGGAACTTTTATCTGTATAACAGGATCCAAAAAGAGGGATCCATAGCAGAGAAAGAGAGACGAAAATGACAGGACCACTCTCACGGCTAGACTGGGAGAAACTGCATAAATACAACGACGGAAGATAGACATACAGCAGAGTTCACTCGCCTGTCGCAACGTGTCATCTACCTCACCCTTTACCACTCTACTATACTCTACCATTTTAGTGTAAAGTCCAAGCAGTTAGTGTCACTTTTTACATTAAACAGTGTTCAGCCATATCTAGAGTTTATTAATCCAAACTAAACCATTTTCTCTCCTTCAACATACCCATTATATCTGGTACTTTATCCGTCGTAGCATGCATATTCCTTTTAGTTCCTGATCGGTTTCGGATTTTCATCCGTCATCAGAGCAAATTCACCAAGTTCGTGTAGAGAGTTCACTTCAATGATTGCCTCAACCACTTCAAAAGGAATATGCCTGCTAGGACGGATAAAATACCAGATGTTATCCAGCATTGCGGACCCATCCACATATTGGAACTTTTAGTTGCCATAGCATAAATATAGAGGTGGTTAAGGACAAAAATTCCCACCCAGGCAGATGATGGAATGAACACCTGGCAGTCCAGAAGAGAGCGTCAAAAAAAAAAACATTACACAAACACACTTAAAATTTAAAACGTAATAGCCAGATTCCTCCTAACACCCTAAAATTAAATATCTCTGGAAAGGTTTGTATGCATTTCTGTGTAGATAGCGCATTTCGAGTTTAAAGAAAATTATTGCGGCACTTGGAGACAAAACTCCAAAAAAACTCTGAGAAACGGTCAACCGATTTTTTAATTTTTTAAAGTTTGTAATTCTAGTAATACTTGTAAAGCATAACGGTAGTAAAAGCATACATTGCAGTGATGTGGTGCTTTAGAGGGAAGTTTCCCAGAGAACCCCATAAAAAAATTAGTTTTACCCGGAAAAATGTTTGAAATAGAAAGTGTGAAGTATTTACGTGTGTAGGTAGATCGGAAGTTTGAAGAAAATCGCGAAAAACTGCTAATAAAAAACCATTTAGTAAAGTCGAGCTTCCGGTTGATGCATTTTGCCCGTAACCTTCGCATTGCAGTGGTAGCCGTGGCCTAAACGGAATATCAACTTTGAGGTTCTTGCAATTTTTTATTTTTGGGATATTTTGTTTTCACAAAACACGTACCTACATACACACTCAGTCACACACGCACGCACGCACACACACACACACAAGGTATTGCAATCGCATTTAAATTTCAAAATTGAGTTTTCACAGAAAAACTTGCTTTCAGATCTTTGAGTAAAAAAAAAATTGCTGTGAAACGCCCAAACGACTTTCTCTTACTCAGTGTAAAATGACAAATTTTGTTGAAACCCAAATTTTACATATTTGACCCAACATAAATATAGATATAGTGCACACACACACACACACACACTCACACACACACACACACACACACACACATCTCACACTCACACACACACTCACACACACTCACACACACACACTCACACACACACACACACACACTCACACACACTCACTCACACACACACACACACACACACACACTCACACACTCACGCACACACACACACACACTAAAAACATTTTCGTACTCATTGGACCTCAAAACATGTATTTCCGGTAATTTGAAAAGTTTCAAAAGTTCGGTAAAATTAATAAAGTTTGAAAAATTAATAAAATAAAAACAAAATCCGCTGAGTAACATTTACATTAGTTCCTATTGTTACAATTCTCATTAATGACAAATTGTCTTGTGATATCGTTGGAATTACATATTTTGTCATTCATTCAAATATTTTGGAGTCTATATTTATTTTTTTTGTCACATAATATTACATTTGTCGTTTTATGAATATTTGATTATGATTTTCTATCATTCCTCACTCCAAATTTGAAAGCTCATAACTTACGGGTGGGGGAAAACCTCTCTCTCTCTCTCTCTCTCTCTCTCTCTATATATATATATATATATATATATATAAGTACGTATGTACATGTCCGCTTGCGTAGACGGGGTGTTCGATATTCAATGAAGATTAATGCAAATAATAGCAAAATCACCAGGAGAGTAATAAAGCTATTCTAATGGGGGTTTTCTAATTAGAGCGATCAAATTAATTCTTTGGATTAACAGTTAAGCTATCAATAATCCTGATCTAGAGCATACGCTGCAATTGAAGCTGAATACAGTTGCAACTGTGAAACTTCCACCAGACTAACTCTCCCTAACCAGACTCATATTCTTGTACTGACAATTTTATTAAATTAAAAATTCTTTCTACCAAACTACACATACCTTTATCTTAATATGTTTATAATCATAATTGGGATACGCTATATTTGCATAAAGTTATTACAAACTAAACATTGTTGTAATTAATTCAATAATAGTAATAATAATAATTATGAATAATGTAATAAATGTAATATATACAGTGATAAAAACTGTAAAGTTTGTAACAGTTAATTTAGTTTGAAAATAAAGTCAAAAGTTGCAATTTGTGAGTAAATATAGATGGTTGCAGCGCGCTTCTCCAATCTAAACTTCCTGTTACTGTATTAGCTATATTATATTTACATGTTGTAACGATTGCTGCAGTTGTAAATTTCAATAAAATAAAAAATAAGCTCGTAGAATTTGAATAAATTCCTCCACCGATAGAGGTAGGTATACTATTTATGGGGAGAAAACCTATCACTCTAATTTGTTACATATTCTGTAAAAATTTGTTTCGCGTGTTTATCTAATTTGTAATCTATGATTTAGGCTGAACTTTAAGTTGTCGATATGCTGATATTCCACAGAGGGCACTGTGATTCTATGCATGCGCGTTTGTAAGAGACTGACTCTACTGGCGTGCATGCCATCTGGAAACGGCTGTACCCAAAATGGGAACCCTGGCGTTACAAGAGGCGATTTCATCCAAGAAAACTAACAATAGCCGATTTTGGGTCATAGCCTGTCACAAAATGTGTCGGTTCCTTTACAGAATTATTCACCACCAATCTAGTTGGCATTACTATGCAATAAGTTTACATTTTTTTGTAGTAAACCACATATGTTTGTGGAAGAGACGTACGAAATATGATACAAATATAACATGAAATCTACTTCATAGTTTTCCTTCTTCTTTATATAAGAACACATGTCATTTTTACATGTTTTTCATTCTGTTCTCTACATGTAAACAAAGATAAGAAAGTCAATATCTCAAGACTTGTATTTACACGGTTTAGCTTATAGTATTGTTTCTTGATTATATGTTTCTATGTTTTTGGTTAAAACTATTTATTGCTTCTATATCTGTTTTGGATATTTCAGTAAATACAATAACAAATCTGGTGTGTAACACTCCCCCCCCCCACTTTCTTTTACTGCAGTTAATGAAATTATAAAAATAGACAAATTTTCATAAAACTTGGAAAATCTTAGTCAATTGCACTAAAAATATAAAGATGGTGGCGGGTGTCAAGAACATGTTGACTAGTAACCCTGGGCCAATAGAACAGAGTGTGTTTATGTTTAATAAAGAAAAGAAAGAGCGCCGAAACATTACACTAACTCAAATCAATTTTAAAATGTATTGGCATAGATTCCACAAAAACATCCTAAATGAATTTTTTCAGAAAAATGTATCAAATAAAAGTGATAGATTATGTATTTGTGCATTGGCTGCCAGTTTAAAGGAAAAGTTAGGTTTTAAAGAACATGCTCACGCTAGTTTTAAAGAAAATCGTAGTTGTCATTTTCGAGAAAAATGATTCCATAAAACTCGAAAAATTAGTCACACTTCCGGTTAACCGATTTTTTAAAACTTTGTTCTAGCAATACTTCTAACCTTCATCACTGCTATGTACGTGATAGGATCATACAATGTACTGCAACTTTGAAGAGAAGCTTATCGCTACTGTTCGCCCAGAATCCCAATAAAAAATCAATTTTCCCAAGAACACGTTTTAAATAAAAGCAGGTAATAGGTATTTAGGTGTCTTCATGTGATAGCCAAGTTTAGATATGAAGTTTATAACGTGGTGTTATAAAGAAGGAAGAGGTAGTACCGAATTCACCCAACAGATAAAGCAAGTTGCCTAAATAGCAGAATTACCGGCGGTAAAAAAGGGACTTTGAACTAGATCGGAAAATATTCCATAAATCGTTGATAATTATGAAAGAGGCAGTCTAAGCTTCTTGTTCACAAGTGGAGTACTCCCTATGTTTCGTTTGCCGTGAGCTAAATTTGTTTTTGACAGAAAGTGTTTTTGATTTTGACTTTCAAAAAAGAACCTATTGTATTTATATGTTGTAGGCCTTGAAAAAGACAATATATTTCTCGAAACGTTGGCAAGAATTTAAGTTTTTTTATTTTTTTCGAAAAAAAAAGACCGAAACTCACGATCCTTTTCCTTCATACAAGCAACGGTCGAGAAGAATCTTCCATTTGTTCAAGTACTTATAAGAAAGTAGTTTTCCGCATCCCCTATCGTGCAGTGACGTGTTATAGTAACTGTGAAATTTGCAAAGTAAATAGAGTTATTCTAAATAAATTTATGGCCACAGACGAGAAAACATTGTAATAAATGAGTCAATATCTATAGTATAACATAACGGTAAGCTTACCTCTAGTCTAATAATTATACTGAATACGAATTAAATTTGTATCTTACTAAATTAAAGAGTGGACAATGCTAGTAAGACAATTTTGTCCATCTTCTTTAGAATTCCTAAGGAAAGAAAAGAAATTACTTAATTATGTATGGCCTAAGAGGAATCGCGTAATTTTTTACGAGGTATTATTTTAATACCTGGTTGAGTTCCCGTACCCTAAATAGGTCATATGTTTAAAGAAAATCGTTGGAGCCATTTTCGAAAAAATTGCGAAACATTGAAAAAAAAAAGAAGTAAAATCGCACTTCCGGTTGATAGGTTTTGCCCGAAACCTTCGTGTCTGATGCGAAAATAGTTCAAGATTTCTGCGATTGTTCAAAATATAGTCACATTGCAGTCACTATTGAGTCTGTTATGTTGTGACAAGTTTGATAAAAATTGAACAATTTTAACTGTAATAATTACATTTAGAAAAAAGCCTTGTAATTTTTGACATAATATTTATGCTTTCTCTTACTGCTGTGAGAAGAAGTGCTGCGAAGCAATCGCATTAACAAAATTGTGTTCACCGGAAACAGATGATCTGAGCTCCTCTGAGTATGGCAGAAATGCTGTTTATATGAAGTCAATTATCAGTATTTTATAATTAACTTTATGTCGTTCATAAAGTTGGTAAGCCACTAAATAGTATAAAATAGAGCCTAGATTGTAGAAGTAGAGAAACAGTGATTAAAGCAAACACGCTTTGCTATTCAATAGTTTCCACTCTACTATAGCCTTGGCAACCAACTTTATAGAGCAAGTTCCTCTCTCTCTTTTCCCTATTAAAGAAGAAGATGCAGTAACCGTGGCTCAAAGAGTAAGTCAGATAGAGGGAGGGAGTGTGGCCGTCACGACTAATACCTTCACGGATAGTGTATAAATCTCCTAGTGGAAGGCATAGTAGTATACAATGTCGTCGTTGGATAGAATCCCTCGTCTATCCTTCTCATTTCACTGGTGTCAGCTGGGCCCAGTTCGTGCCCCACGATGTCACGATTCCCTATTTCACTACTAAAAGTAGGAGTTACTAGAGACAGTGGAGTAGAAGGAGGTGGAGATGAGGAGTATTAGAATGGTCTTCTACAGTCAGGACACCCTGAGGCTGAGAGAATGGAGCGCAGAATAGTAAAGGATCTCTTCCTACCTACAACCCAGTTCAGTTAAGGGTCCAATCGTTTACCTCTCTCCTAGTACCCCACCCGGGGACGTCTTCCTCTCTCTCTTCTTCCACCATCACCAGAGTTCACTTCCATCCATCCATCCAGAATAGACCCCTCACCACTAACCGAAAACCCCGCTCTGTGAAAGCTGTAAACAGGGTGGAATGGGCTGGCCTGGCCCGGGGGAAGAGGCGACCCTCTAGCCGAGGGAGTGAGAACGTCAACCTGCTGGCACTGTATGGCGGACATTTTAATGAAATTGGCAAACCGTGAGAAAGTCCAGGAATCATCGTACTACTACCACACCTTCCACCATAGCTCCTTTTGTAAAACAACTTCCCAGGGGCTGTGGATGAACAGGGTATTTTCGTAATTTCATTTTTCAACTTTACAAGAACAACATTATATTTATTAAAAATTTAATAGAAGATTAATTAAAAAACGTCAATTTTTTCCTTAAGTATTAATACAAATTATTTAAAGTTACACCTCACTTTATGTGAACACTTTTCTAGTTTCCAATTTCAACTATAAATATTTGTCCATATCTGGCAACATTTTTATTTTATTTACTATTTTTGTTTGTTTGCCTCTTCCTATCCTACGAATTTATTCAGAATGCATCACAAACATATGACATGCGTTGAATTTACAATTAATAAAGCAGTATAAACTTAGTGACATCAATAATGATATTATTATTATTATTATTATTATTGATAAAATAAAACTAGAACGCATTACAAACTAAATTCTGCAACTACAAAAACGCAACAATAATAATGAAACATGATTAATGCTCATGAAATAGCTGAATTGCACTGAAACCAACTTTTAATGCAATAATTTATTTATTAGTCAAATAACTGAAAACACTAAGGTGACGTTTAAAGCAAGACTAATAATATTCATATCTCCAGTGGAGGGGAAAATTCACAAAACAACTATAATTTCTATCGATACCAGTTTTCTGTGGTCTTTTTATTTGTAATTATTGGCATTTTATTAGTATGTTTAATTAACAGGAAATTTCCCATTTTTCTAAAATTAGTTTAAAACATTTTAAGGGTTAAAAATTATTACAACTCATAATTGATAACGAAATTCAACCTTTTGGTTTTTTGTTTTTTTTTGGAGTTGAATAAGGGCTGAATCTGACTTTACTATGAATCCCTTAAAATCTCTGGAATGATTTTTCAAGAAAATCGCAAAAAAATGAAACCTGAATTGTGCTAAAGCCGGTTTTTCCGGTTGAGATATTTGACTGATAACTTCGTGTCGGATGATTTTCACACGTAAATAAATATCAAGTTTCGAGCTTCCTGAGATTTTCAGTTTTCGAGCTTTTGTTCACTACTTTCATACAAAATATGGTGTGAAACACTCATACGACTACTTTTCTCACTGCTCAATTATAAACTTGATGAACTTCCTTTAAACTTTATCAAAGTTTAGTACCCCCTAAAATAAATATCACCACTTTCGGTTAACCGAAATTCTTTAAAATTCGGAATTCTTGCAATGCCTTTAATGTTCTTTACTACTATATACGCTCATACGACTATTGATCGTGTGAGTGTTGTCGAATATGAGCGGGTGTGTGAGTCGCTTGAGTGTTTCTCAAGGATAGTAGAAATAGAAATAGCACCGAAATGGCCCCTAGAGGAAACATTAACTTAGCCCAGAACCACTGCAAAAATAAATTTACTTGAGAAAAATGATTCAAATATCATAATTTATAAAAGTTTAAAGAAAATCGTAGGAGCAGTTTTCGAGGATATCGTGCAAAAATAAAATGAAAAAACGTCACTAAGATGCATTTCGATGACGACAATGGCTAAACAGAATATCAAGAGTTTGAGGTTTATGTGACTTTTCATTTTTCCGATATTTTGTTCCACACATACGCAGAGACCATTCACGAAAACCGTTCTCTTTTTTATCATATTCCGGTGTAAGCTTCAAAATTTGAAAATAAGACCCGTTCTGAAATACCTTCTCTTTAATCACTGAAATAAAGAAAAAATATACTGGTCTGTACACTCATCAACGTTCTCTTCCCCCATTTTATTTGACTGTAGAACGATAATTAGTGTCTGTAATCTCAACTTTACACCGGAAATCGCAGTCGTTTTTGAGAAAAATCCACAAATAGTCTACAAAATCACAATTCCAGTTAACCAGTTTTATTTAAATTTGGTATGGTATTAATTCTTCTAAACTGTATTAATATTATGTAGGTGGTGAAACCGTATATTATACTGCAATTGTGAGAAAAAAGCACTTAGTAAAGCCGCACTTCGCTTGATGGATTTTGCCCGATATCTTCGTGTCTGATACGGTGGTAGTACCTAAACGGAATACCAAGTTTGAGGTCCCTGCAACTTTTTGTTTTTGAGATAATCTGTTCACATACACACATACAGACCATTTTGTAAAAAACACTTTTTTGGACTAAGGGGACCTCAAAACATATATTTCCGGTGAAAACTCTATTTCGAAAATCTGGCACGACCGCGATACTCCTCTTACTTAAGGGGTAAGAGAAAATAAAAATACGTACAAATATATACATTTTATTATCATGTGATATATAATAAACTCTGAGGTAGCGCGCTATATATACATTATCAGCCCAACTTCGTATAAACAATAAAATAGGGATAGAAAGAGGCCAGAAGTAGGGTAGTTACCCAGTGAAGGTGTATTGCCTTTCCTCGGCTAAGATTTATTTATTTACCTTTATATTACCTAGTTGTGTATTATATATATATATATATAGTATATACAGCAACAGGAAGATAGTACTATGTTGGTAATACATCTTCCAGGTAACACTGCTAGATTGTACGTATTTCCTTACTATTCTACTATCACCACCGCCACCTACCTATAGGCCTACATACATAAATACAAACATACATACATACATGCATACGCTCAAATATATATATTCCTATTTCAACTTCATATTCTGTATATATACGTAGGATATACAAATACTATGTTTTATATACAAAATCTTATTTTTATTGATTTCCGGTGTTTTATTATGACTTTCCCTCACTATTAAGAGAGAAAGAGAGAGAGAGAGAGAGAGATAGAGAGAAAGTATTTTGTAATCGTGTTTCGAAATTGAATTTTCACCGGAAATACTAGTTTTAATATTAAAACGGTGAATAAAAAAATTATAAGAAAGTGTTTGCAGCGAATGGTTTGTATTTGTGCGCACCCTATATTTGTCTGTATATACGTTTGTGAATAAAATAATTCGAATATTACAACAAAAAATTGCTAATAGCTCAAATTTGAAATTTTAAGTATTCAGATTTTGGAATTTGTAAAGTTAAGTCGAAAATCAATCCTCCAAAATCAAAATCTGTGAACGAAAAATACTACTATACTCATTTATTTTGTCCAAGTGTTTTACAATTCGAAAAAGATTTACAATAAAATTTATCGAAAATATTTTGTTTTATTCTTTTGATTGGATCTAGACATCGATTCTATAAATTGAATTCAACGGTCGCAGAAAAAAAAACAATTACAAATGTAACAAAAACTTCTAAGTTTTGTGAATTAGAACCTTTGCTGTAATTGGTAAGAATTGCTTGCTGTAAGAGGTAATATCATGTGAATGCTCCATATGTTTTTTTTTATTTTTGTAATTTTAAAAGTGAAAAAAATTATTTTAATTCTATTTCTTTTTATGAAATCTTGAAGCGTAAAAATTAGGAATAAATAGAATCTAAATAGAAAACGTTAAGTTTATATATGTAATAATGTAAAGTAATTAAAATAAAAGTATTAAAATATTACATAGAGAGATAAATACTATTATATGAGATTTGATTACCGTGGACGCTAGGGCTCCTTTAGAGCAAAGTTGTTTTTCTAGTTACTTTTTTTTCTATTTTTTTTTTTTTTTTTTTTATTACCATCTCTAACACATTTAAAATAATTGCTTTAACATAGAAGAAATATTTACCACTTGACATTTCCAAGTGTTACTCGTCTCGCTTGTTTCTCTCATGTTGTTATGGCCGGCCCGGTGAAGTTGCTGGGTAGAAAATAGGATAGACGTTGGGTTTGTGAAAGTCACTAGACGAACAACTGGAGACCCATAAACTGTATATTTATACACTCGTAGCACTGGCTGTTACTATATGGACGTACAAACAGATACTATACAGCATCCTACCTCTAACCATTAAGATCTCTAACATTCCACTAAGGTCAGCATTCCTTCTGGTCTTCCCTTCCAAACACAGATGATTACCCCCGTACATGCTTGTTTGTGCGCGAGAGAGAGAGAGAGAGAGGGTGGAAGTGGGAGTGAGAGAGTGCGCCTCTTGAACGTGAGTCTAACACCAACCACTATAACCATGCGATAACCTTCACCGGCTTAATTAATATTGTTGTTCAACTTTGTTTTCTATTCAACTATAACCTTTTCACCATTTTATAAGTGTGTGTGTTTGTGTGAGGGGGGAGAAACATAAATATTGTTTTCTATATATTACTTTCAGCAGTCATGTGGTTATAGCATTTGGCACCAAGGCGGAAGTGTGGCGCCCTTTAGATTAATCAGTTGATTTAAGAAAATCACAAACAAAAAATTAACAATACACATTACATTTCTATACAAAAGAAAAATTAATCACATATAACAATCACGCGATTTTCTCTTACTGCTAATTTTTATTAATAATTCTATTTGAGAAACTGTAATTATTACTAAACTGAAAAACATAAGTTTGCAGCTTAAGTGCGTCAAGGTTTTCTAAAAAAAAAAAAAACACAAGGTTTTACCCACGAAGCACTGAACTTCTTCAGGATCGTGTCACCTAGAATGCTAAATGCCGGTTTTAACAAACAATTGATGCGCACTCAACCTGGAAACATAAATGATTTTCACGAGAATGGCCACGAAAAGATTTTATTAAACTTTTTTTATAGGAGCGTAGTTACTTTATATTAAAATATAAAATAGGTGTTAGAGATTATACGTGAGTTTTTTAAGGCTCATG
Source organism: Triatoma infestans (assembly GCA_011037195.1). Lineage (NCBI taxonomy): Eukaryota > Metazoa > Arthropoda > Insecta > Hemiptera > Reduviidae > Triatoma > Triatoma infestans. The sequence goes on from JAAEAF010003016.1 coordinate 92,042, forward strand.
TACATCCTCAACCGCTGGTCCACGGAAAAATTTGACCGGTATTTGGAGATTGACCGTGTAAAAAAAAAAATTCTTATTCAAAAAAGAATACAAAAATTTTGTAAGATATTTTTTACGCTAATGCCATAATTTCAGAATCCATAATTTTGTCTTTGAAGATTGGTGATACTGGGTGTGCTTACATTTATCACTTGTTTCGTCTCGCATTTTTTTTTTTTTTTTTAACTAGTCGGAGAACTCCAATCCATCTCTATTCGAAAAAGCCATGAAGATGTTAATCCCCCTTCGCAACAACATATTTATGTCACATTAGGTTTATAATGTAATCGCAGCTATGAAGAAAATTTTCTACTTCGAATTGAATATATTAGATATTAATGTTAAACGCCATCTCAAAATATCACAAATTTCATTATTTCATCTAATAACAATATGGGGAAGTATAGAACTGGCACATTATAATAATCAAATATGAATAAATAACTAACTTAATTTAATTATTGTTAACAATTAATCCACTATAAAATATAGTGTAATTTATGGAAGGTACACCACTATAGTGAATTTATAGGGGGATATAATAATGTATTAAAAAGAGAGTACAGCTAGGTTCATAGCTATTAGAATCAGGTCAGGTACGGTGCGATCGAGGTCAAGAGGTGAATCTATATTTAGTACTTTTATTACAATATCTTTAATAACCATAATAATAATGATAATGATAATACTAAAGTTTTATCGTAAAATATTTAACCAATAGTTGAAGAGCTTCTTAACTTTATATGAAATAAAGTTATTATAGTTATTATCAATAGTTAATTATTTATTGTCCTTATACCAATAATCGAAAATGAACATGATAAAATTTTATAACGTAACTTAATAAAGGTTAGTTCTTGTTTTATATGTTTATTTTGGATGATATTATTATATAAGCTATATAAATAAGATTATTAAATGTTTGGCACCAGATTAGTTTTATTAGTGCGGCGAATATATGCTATATATTCACTGAATAAATGGAAGAAGACAAAAAATGTCTGGTGTAAAAACATTTACGTAATACTTTTATGGCAATTCTCACAGTTGTGACTGCCGAATTTTCTTAAAAGTTTCACTAACTTTCACCAGATGGTACCGTCTCAGCTTCCACAGAACTCTTCTTTTTTTTTTAATTTAAGGCGCTTCAACATCTATGGTCATTAGCGCCCGAAGCCTTCTCAGTGCACTGCCGGCCTCTAGAGACAACACTGTCCATCACCGAACAGTGAGCTGTACACGCTCCTAGGAAGCAAAAATCTAAGGGTAGCACTGGACTCGAACCCGGGACCTCCGCGTGGGAGTCTAACGCTAATACATTTTTGTGGAGGGACGGGTGTTGGTGTAGTGGTTATGAGCATGGACTTGTAAGTGGGAGGACCCCAGTTCGAGTCCAGCATATGACTGCTAAATTTTATATTTGTTTAAAAAATGTTAATAGTAAAGTAGGTGCTTCCGCCCCCGTCCACGACACCTAATTTGGTAGTTGGACGTTAAGCCCGCCTGAAAAAAAAAACATTTTTGTGGAACTTGCTGAAATAAAGTTTATTATAAAAGAAAAAACACACACACAAAGCTAAGTACAAAAACCTATTCATTTCAAAACCTGTTTTCGATAACTAGATCGTCTCAAAGCATGTATTATCCATCTCGAAAAACTTATTTCAAAGTTACCTGTTACGAAACTCAATTTCCTGGTATCGCCTTAAGAAAGAGAGAAGAACAATTAAAATTCCAAACCAGTTAGTTTTCTCTTTTCTTATGTACTATCTGGTGCGATGTAATGTTTCCCTTCAAGGCAAAATTAAATAAAAATATTTCCCTGTAAACTCTCGGTTACTCAATTTAGAGATACTCACTGCTAAGAACGCTAGGTTCGTTGAGGTTGAGACCGCGCCAATGATTTGATATAAACCGCCGTTTCAGTTCATATTGCATTTACATTAATAGACTAGTAGTATCAAATCACCTCATCTACCCTGAAGAATATTGGCGTAATATCAGTACATAACAAATCACTGACGCAGATTCAATTCAAAAAGTTTAGTGTTTTGCTGACAAAACAGGCCCGGAAGTCTATAAGACCACATTTCTTATTGATTTAAAAAAAAAAAATTGCATATTGCAAGAAAGTGAGTTTGCTAAATATGTCCACAAGTGTATTCAAAATGTGAACATAAATTTAATGTGAAATTTATGTAAAAAAATATTTTTTAAAACTTGGCCTGAACAAGTGTCTACACTAAATTGTGCTTTATTATCTTTAAAACTGTTAAAAGTGATTTATGAAGTGAGCAGTGTAGTGCAAATGATGTGCAAACGGTATCTTCTTTATTTGTGACTGGTATGTTTATAAGTGCCTTTCTGCTGGTTTTGTTTGTATCTGTTAGTATGTATTTTTGTTTATGTCTGTCTAAAGATAAACTTTATAACTCAAAAACAAGAATCGCAAATTTCAAACCCGATTATCCCATGCCTAGGAAACTCGAACGTGATTTCGATTAAAAATAAGTTTTACTCAATAGTTTTAAAGTTTTCCGGGATTTTCTCTAACTAAGCTTAAACTTTAAATACTTATTGGAAATGATAGTTCTACGAATTTTATTGGAAACATCTTTTTCTAATAAACTTAATTTTAGTGGATTAATTGAGCGCTAATGACTGGGGATTTCGATGAAAATTGATTAAGCTGTGTGTAATGGATCATTATCGCCATACATATTACTTGCCTAGGAGTGACATGTCTCCCTACCTCAAGCTCCTAGAAGAGGCAATCTAAGGACCTCATCTGACGTTATTGGATAGAGAAGTCATGGAGAGGAGGCGAAGTGGAGTTTTGCGAAAAAAGGCAACTCTCTCCTATTCAAATGCCATTTGAACAACTTTCAACATCATTCAACGACTATCGTTCTCACACCGTCACTCTGCCAGTCAGTCTGTCACTCTCTACTCACGCTACCATACTCTCACTCTAAAGTGTACAATGTAAAGTCTTTGCAGTGCTTATATTCTAAAGTTGAAGTAAATCGGCTTTCCCGGAAATGCGACCTCACACAATAGGTTTCTGAATTTCTTGGAATTTTCTCGCTATCGACTAGTAACGATTTCATTGAAACATGGAATTCTTACTGCACAGTTATAAACCTATCATTATTATTTATAACCTTTGTTTGAAAAATTGTTTTTAGGTGGTTTTGAGGAATGTGAGACGTTGCAATTCAAATGTTTTGTTTGTTCAATATTTACAATGAAATCATTCTCTACCTGGTTGGGTTGGTAGGTTAGCTACTGAACTCTGTAATGGATCTACATGTCTCTTTACCTCAAGCTTTCACGGGGAATAATTTAAGGGGCATATCTAGACTTGGAAGGAGAAGTTAAAGAGGGGCCAGTCCAGCCGGCCGCTTAAAAAGGGTGCCTGACCGCAATTCACTCTCATACAAACGCCATTCGAACAACCGTCAACATTTAACGACTATCATTCTCACACCATCACTCTGCCAGTCAGTCCGTCATTCTCTCAGCTACCATATTCTCACTCTAAATTATACAGTGTAAAGTCTTGCGGTGCTTGTATTCCTATACAGTACAAACAGTGTTCAGTAAGTCTCTGACTAATCTCAACCTAACCTTCTTCTGTCCAATCCTCAAGAACTTTCTCTACAGTTGGAACTCTCACTTGGAAGTTTTACAGTGAATTTTTTTATTTATTTGCTTTATTTTTTGGAGCTAAAGCAATATTTTTCACAACGCCTATTGATTGGAAAAACTGTTTGTGCATGGGAAGGTGCTGGTAAGTATTGAAGCTGAAGATTTGGTGCTACCACGAAAGTATTTCCAACTTGAAAAATAAAGGTGTTAGAAATAAATAGAAGTAAAAAGGAAACAAGAAGATTGGGTGAGCAGTTGAGACAAGAAGAAATGTTACGGAGAAGTGGGAGTGTTGAAGGGTAATCGTCAGTTCCCAAAGGAATCTACCGGCCGGCAGGCAACAACAACACTGTATCTGTGTATCTGTTGTTTGAGTTAGTGTATTTGGGAGGTTAAGCTAGGCTAGTTGTGTTGCTGATGTTGTTACAGGAGTTACTACCACATTGAACTAGTGTTTTCACTAACTACGATTCTCTACTCATTCAACTCCGCTCATCCTTTCTCATTCGCACGCTCTCTCTCTCTATCTCTCTCTCTCTCTCTCTCTATATATATCTATATATATATATATATATATATAATATATATAGATATATATAGGGTGGCACTTTTCTTATACTCTTCTTGCCCTGATACAAACCTTTCAAGACCTAAACCTAGCCACTTAATTTCAACCAATCTTCACAATGCATACATACATATATACACATACACATACACATATCCTCCACTATCACTACAATATTATCTTCGAATCTCTACTATCTTCACCAATGACATTCTATTTTATTTTTACTTTCTCTAACAGCTATAAGCGGAAGTATTGCAATTGTGTCAAAGCATTGCAGTATTGAATTTTCATGAATCATTATTTAATTTAATGGCAATTCAGTGGTACATTTATTTATAATGTTCATAATAATTCCAAGTTTGAAGAAAATTTCCCAATAATTATAGATAATAATACTTTATTTTAAGAAGGATTATAATACAAAAAATAAATTTAATGGAATAGATCCGTCTGCTGGAGGTCGGTAATTACAAAATGGTATCTATCATCTTAGTATTGTAATAAAGAAAACAATGAAAATTATAATTTAGTATAAAAGTAAATAGAAATAATATTAAATATTATTTAATGAAATGAAAATATAAAAGAAAATAGAACTGGTAGCGACTTGATAAATACATGATTGCAGAAGTTGAATGAAAAATAGAGCAAAAAGTAAAATAAAAAATATACAAAGAAGTGCAGAAGTGTCAGTTGCTGGAGTGGAAGTTGAATTCTTGTGTAAATTGTTAGCGACAGAACCAGGCATGACGTGCATATTCAATAACTTGAATAACAGAGCTATTCAAAAAAGAAATACTCGTAAGGTGGGATTTTACTAGAGTGCGTTGTCCAAAATACAGGAGGCGAAGTTCTGACAGAAGTTTCTCAATTATATTCACAATAACTGCAATGACATTCAGAAAATCGTATGAAGGATCCCACAACAGATTTTATTTCCAGTTCCCATCGCCACGCATACACAACAGATAACAGCAATGGTAGGTTAACCACAAGTTTTACCAACCTGGTACAGGCCATTCCGCATCTACACCCCTGCAGAGTTTGAAAAGCAGATTTTCTGTATGAATTTTCATGATTGAACTCCCTCCCTTCCAGTAAACCGACTAGGACTATCCAGTTTGCCCCACTTCACTATGGTAATAGGCGGCAAATTAATTTCAAAAAAATAGTCCCCTAAACTTTTGGTGTTCATGTGTTTGTACTTGTGTGTATGTAGTGTGGGGGGGGGGTGAGGATTATATGTGAACCATCACCAAACAAACACGTTACCCGTTCACTCTTCCACATAACTAAGTGCGCCTAATCTTGTCGAAATTGAATTTTAGGCATAAGTCCTATCGCTTCTGGTTTATTCTTCTCTTTTTCCATCACCATCTATCCATTAGTTGCTATTTTTGATCTCGCATCCACAGATTTACGCTGGCACAAAAGATTTAAAAAAATATTTTTTTTTTTGTGGTTGCCATGGCATTTGTTTCATTATTAGAGTATGAGGTAATAAGAGGCCGGATTACGAAAAAATTTAAATCTTTTTACTGATAGTACTACGAAACAAATAAATGGAATGTACGTGAATAAAATAACCTCACTAGGGAAAACAGTATATAGTATAATAATTTTTTAAAGCATGAAAAAATACGATTACTATTTTCATCTACTCAGATTAATGTATTTTTAACTTTCTCTTACTGTTGTTAATTTTTCTGGGAAAATGGATTTTCTAGGGAGTTCTGGGGAGCTTTCCCCCATAGTACCACTTCAGTACAGTATATGGTTCTACAACTTATATAACATGAAGAGTCCTTAGGAAGCATTAGATACATTCCAGCCCTGCGGACCCAATCACAAAAGACATTAAGAAGCATTGGTAGAATTCAAAATTTGAAGAAAATCAGTCAACCAGAAGTGTGTCTTTATAGAATTGGCTTTTGATTTTGTTTTTTGGTTTTTTAACCGAAACGGCGACAACGATTTTCTTTAACTCGGAATGTTTACTGGATAGATCGCTGTTTACTGGATAGATCGCTGTTTACTGGATAGATCGCTGTTTACTGGATAGATCGCTGTTTACTGGATAGATCGCTGTTTACTGGATAGATAAAAACGTATCACTTCTTTTAATAACCTTTTTTCTCGGATCAGGGGTTTCTGCGCGATCTGTCAATTAGGGTTAAATTTATACTGTCACGACATGCTTTATTGCTGGTGAAAGAGGGCGCTACATGCATCTCTCACTAAGGTATACGAATATCTTCCTATCACTTTTTACTTTCTCTTACTCGTAGAGGAATTGTGTCAAGTCTTCAATAACGAGTTTTCACCGGAAATTAACGTTGTAAGGTCCCCTGAGTCCAATAAAGTGATTTTTAGACAATTGTATGTGAACAGCATAGCTCAAACGAAAAATCGCAGAAAGTTCAAACTTGAAACTTAATATTCCGTTTAGGTATCAACATGGTATCGAGTAAGTTATCTCTTAAAATTCCTCAACCGGATTACCACTCTACCGAGTACTTTTTTGCGATTTTCTCAAAATGGCTCCAACGATTTTCTTTAAACTTGGTACATCAATCGAGAGCTACAATTTTTATTAGTAAAACTCATTTTGCTGAGAAAACTCATTTTTGGGAATGGGTGGAGTTGTGTTTTCTTATAACATGCTATTTCCGTTTATTATACAGGTGCAAGATTCATAACATATAGAAATAGGTTAATTAGAGGGGTGTCTAGGCTATTTCATCCGTAGAATAACTTTGTGTAAGCCAAGTATGAAGAAAATCGGTGATGTAATTGTTTTCATTAATAAAAATCTGAAAAATTCATTCCTAAAAGAGCTACTTCCACTTAAAGCAGTTTGACCAAACACTTCTAAACAGATACCTCGGTGGTTCTGAATATCGGATAAAACAAATTTGAACTTTTGTTTAATTTTTCTTATTTTGGTTCGTTCTGTTCATAGAAATGTTTACATACATTATATACATCGAGACGGTTAAAAAACAACTGTTTTAACCGCTGGGAATCTCAAAAAAACTTGTATTTCCGGTGAAAATTCAATTTATAAAATTTGTCACGATCGCAACACTTCCTTTAGTACAAGAAATACAAAATAATAAAGATAAAAAAAAAAAATAGAAAAAAAATATCTTGGTAACAACAGTATAGCCAACATGTTTCTATTGTAACATAATTTCCCTCATCTGAATACACTATTCAAATGTGTGGATTACAAAAAATAATGATAAAAGAAAAAAAAAATTGTGACAACCCACATTTTACCCGGCTCTAGATTGACAAAAAAAGAGGGCAACTAAAAAAAAAGTAAAGAGAAAGTTAATTTTTCCTTTCCTTCCTGTTTTTCCAGATTTGCCACTGCTCATATATCCCTTTGCAACTACGTGTTTTTCCACCACTCTGAATGGTGTTCTTTATTAATTTTCCCCGGGTTAGTACTCTTCCTCGAGAAGTACTAACCCTTAACAAGACCACCTGTCTGTCACTCAACTGTTACATTTTTCCTTTTTTAATTTACTTTTTAATTTTTTTTTCGTTTTCTCTTTTTAGCTCACATTTACTCATTTGTTCCTAAGCCGCCCTCTTAAATTTTATATTTTTGTACCTAAGTTTTATTTTTGTATTATATTATGAATGATTTATTTATTTACAATTTGGCTTATTTTCTTTAAGAATTTTTTTAGATTTATTGCCGGCCACAGGCTTTCGGAACCTTATTACTACATTGCCGACCACTGGATGGTGTCTTTCCTTATAAACAACACTGTCCAGTCAGCACAATAACTGGATAGTGACTGTAAAGGATTCAAGGAAGTAAAATAAGGGTAGCAAGACTCGAACCTTGGAATTCCGCGTGAGCGTCAAGCGGGTAGCCGCTTTCGAAAAAAGCTAAAAAACACAAAAATCTATGCTATAAACTCGCATTTGCGGTAAACCGGTTTCTTCAAATTTGGAATTCCAACAAATGCTTCTAATATACATTAGTATTATGTAGGTGGTAAAACCACACTTTGTACTGAAGTGTTGCTTTAGTGGAAAGCTTAACTTTATGTTCCCACAGAAACCCCTAAATAAATTAATTTTCCCAGGAAAATGTTTCAAATAAAAGTTGATAGATATTTACGTATGTAGATAGTATACCAAGTTTAGAGAAAATCGTTGGGATCGTAATTTAAGAAACTCATGAAAACCTGAAAAAAATATATTCAGTAAAGTTGGACTTGTGGTTGATGGATTTTGCCCGAAACTTTCGTATCAGTTATGGTGGTAGTATCTGAATGGAATAACAAATTTAAATTTGAGCTTTCTGCGATATTTTGTTGTTGTGATACCCCCCCCCCCATACATACACACACACACACACACACACGCGCGTACATTTACACCACTCGCTAAAAACAGGCCGACAGAAACATACCATTCGCTTCACTGTCAGTTCGCTTCAACGATCAGTTTCCTCGGTAGTTTATACTCACAGAACCGGTTTGCCCTAGTCTTTAATACGCTGCTTATATGGTTTCCTGTTAGGCCAACGGCTAGCAAACTCAGCTGCAGCTTACGCGCTGCCGTTACAAAACCTACAAATAAAAACCATATCTCGCTATTCTATGACAAAGAACTCTGGCATTTTGAATGTATGACCAGCTAAATCACGACTAAATGTTTCTGTTTATTAGAATTAGACGAATTTCTATCGTGAGATTACAATTCCAAAGTCCATTACAGGATTATTAATTAATCTTGGGATATTTTTGTAACAGCTTTCAATTTTCATTTTGTGTTTTTTTTTTTTACATTTATTTTGCATTTTCTTCAAGAAAACAAGAAAGAAACCCTATGATATTATTATCGTTGGAAAGCTGGTGAAATGTAGATATTTTTTCTGTAACCGGACCGTACGCTAGCCTTAAAGAAATTTATAAGAAAATACTATTGAAAAGTGGTTTTTAACAGTCGAAGAGCTGTAGAGTTAAGTTTGAAGTCTCTGAAAAACCTTATAATTAATTCAATTAAAAAAAAACTTCTGTTTCTTATAGGAAATTTAATGCTGTTTCCAAAGGTGTAATTGAATATGATTTATGTAAAAAATTTTTGAGATAGAATCAATTTTATGAGAAAAAGTAGGAAAATTGAAAATTTTACAAAATGAAGAATAACTTTTGAAGGCGAACGAATCGGACCATGGTTTATTAGAAATTTTTTGTTCCAAATAAAGTGACAAACCATATCCCGAAGTATTGCCAGAGGTTGCTGTTACACCCGGAATATATATATACCATACACATTTTGTAAATACAACTTTTGCGTCCTGGATAGGGTAAACAAACATATACGTCTACCATTGTTAGGGTAACAAAACCCAAATAACAAAAAAGTTTAACTTATTTTTTTTTGTGTTTATTAAAAAAGGAAGTAATAAATTAAGTGTACACACTAGGGATGAAACTTGTCCAAGAGTTAATTTTGATTACAATAGATAGAGTTGAGGGTGGTATTATAATGAAATAAAGCCGTAGTTCGTTTACAATACGCATCCTCGAAAATCAAAGGCAAGTTACAATTTGTAATAATGAATGGAGAAGTAGAAGAACATTCTCACTTCCTCTCTCTCTCACACTCTTGTTCTCCAAACTTACTTATGTATTGGATCTCCAAACTCCAGTGGAAGGAGGTTATTATTGAGCTCGGGCCGATGGTAGTTAGAGGGAAGTGTCCCAGTTTGGGGACCAGGAAGCAGTAGTGTTGTTCCGTACACTTGCAAACCACCTTGCCTCCAAATCATTATTATTAATCTCGCACTGTGTTTGTGTTGTTTGTATTTTCATGTTTGTGTAGTATTAGCTTCCCCAGCTCCCTCTATACACTTCCAACTTGTTTAGGTTACTATTCTGAATTTATCTAAAAAAAAAACAAATCTAGTTTCGTCACAAACACAAGTTTTCGTATTCATTTGATGATATATATTTTTGGTTTGGTTTAATTAAATTTCAGTTTTAATTAAATCTATTTCATTCATCTAATGGGAGGAAGCACACTTCAAAATAAAGATTCAAAGGATATATATATATATCTTCTCTCGCTAGTATGTTTTTTATTTTCTCTTAATGTGGTAAGAGGTAGCACTCCGGTGTGTCAAACTTTCGAAATTTGATTTTCAAAGTTTTCACTAGACCTAATATTATTGTGATTTCCTGGGAAACATTAAAAAAAAATGTCTCTTAAAATAATTCTCATAATTTAATTAAAATATTTTCTTAAAATCCTGAAACTTTTATTAAATTTGTAATTATTCCTAATATTGTATTAGTTGGTAGGATCACCAAGTTACGTTAATTATTTTTAGCGAAGTGTCTGTATGTTTATTGATGTGTGTATGTGTGTGTGTGTATGTGTTTTTTTGTGAATAATAACTCATAAAGAATTAGGAAGCTCCAACTTGATATTCCATTTATTTTGATTTCCACCTGACACGAAGATTTCTGCCAAAATCCATCAACCAGAAGTGTGACTTTACTGAATGTCTTTTTTTCAGATTTGTTTTTTGTTCTGGGAAATAACTCCAACTATTTTCTGGGAAATAACTCCAACTATTTTCTGATTAAACTTCATATATCACAGGAAAAATTATTTTTTGGAGGGTTCTGGAGTCATGATCTGTGGCTTTTCCCTAAAATACCACTTCAGTACAATATATGGTTTTGCCACACACGTAATATTAATATACATTAGAAACATTGCTAGAATTTCAAATTTGAAGAAACTCTGTTAATCAGAAGTGCGAATTTACAGAATAGGTTTCGGAGTTTTTTTGTAATTTTCTCGGAGAGGACCAAAACGATTTCCATTAAATGTAGAATACAATTCCATGGATATAAACCTATCAATTTTTTATATGTAACCTTTTACACAAAAAGTTTTTCTTGTAGGTCGTCCAGAGGAATCTGAAATTCAAAATCATTCTATACTGCCTGAAATTTATCATTTTATATAATGTAGAGGACTAAGAGAGGGGGTGTGAGGGCTTTATAATCAGATTTTTTATTATTAATATTGCTCAATTAATTACCCTTAGTTAGTGAAAATTAATTTTATCTTTTCAATTACTTTTACATTCATTAATCAAAACTTTTTCTTAAAGAAATGGGCAAAGTTTTAATGTTTACAGAAACTATCCAAGTATTTTTAAGCTAACTCCAGACAAGAGATAGTAGTAATTTACAAAGAGAAACAACTAGCAAAAACTAAAATAAACTTAAACCAAGTTTTACTCAAATAGTAATTAACTATAGCGTTTACCATTAAAAATGCATGAAAATAATTTTCTTTAATTTAATATTATAATTCAATGGAAAAGTACAAAACTATTTAATAAATAACTTCCAGCGAGAGTAAAAAGTTTTAGAATATCATAGTAAAAAGTTGTAGAAGTTAGTGTGGGGATAAGTTTTATGCTTGTGTAAAACAAAACAAGGATGAACTGAATTTAATTAATAACTAATTCCATCTCTAATTGTAGCAAATAGCAAGTATAGCTAGGCAATTTAGTTGTGATACCAAAGGCTGTTAAGCTTCGCTTATTGTCAAAGCTTTCTACTAGCTGTGAGGTTATTTAACCTCGCCCACAGGTTTCACAACTAAACTGTACGGTGAAATTAAAAGAATAGGTTTGGGATGGATAATTAGAGAGTCTATTTTACCTGTACATGTGTTGCATAAAATAGTGTCAAAAAGAATTAGAGATATTGAACGTCAGAATATTCATGCGGAAATGGATAATAAGGTGTCATTAATTTTTTTGAGGGAGAATAAATTATATTATATATCCATATCTGAATATATTAAGTATAAGAGAAATAAAGGCAATGGCGTGGTTCAGACTTGGTGTATGACGACTAAAAAATGAGAGGAAGGGATGTAAAAATAATGTGTGCATGCTGTGCGGAGATGGGGAGAGTTACAAATATATCATGTTTGATTGTAGAGTTCACGAAGAGAAAAGAGTTTTATTGAACAATATAAATAACCCGCAGAAACAAAATAATTATAATCAGTTGGAATTAAAAATGATGGCCAGGTTTCTAGTATTTTGTAGGCAAAATTATAAAGATATGAATTATGTACCAAACAGGATAGAAGAATAAAAATAAATAAACAAATAAAATAAACTATTTCTATGTAATTACATTGTTAAGAATTTTATAAGTAATGAAGATACATTATGTGGTAAATTGTACATTATATTATGTGATATGGAGAGAGCACATGTTGTAGTTGGGCATTTGTCAATCAAAATTAAATATGAAGGTCGTATAGCTTTAAAAGCTCGACCGTTAAGTGTGTATAGCTTTAAAAGCTCGACCGACAAGTGTGTATAAATAAATAAATAAAAAACTATACGGTAATACTCCATTTGTGTCAGTGTTTTCAAAATGAGTTTTCCCAGAGACTACACATTTGAGGGCTTCTGAGTATCGACGGGATTAAAGCTTAACCAGGTCCAACACATTTTTTTTCCGGGTCCATTCTTAAGTATATATGATTAAGAAATAAATAATTTAAACAAATAATAATAATAATAAAAATTATATATTAAATAAATAGTACTAAATCTCATGTTGATAATCTCAAAGTCGGTCTGTTTCATGTTTAGCACTTTTATAAAAAAAAGAAGTAAGAAAAACATTTTTTTTTAAACAATTTCATTTATTGTATCTAAAACCAAATAAGAAATAAACACATAATCTTAAACAGATTTCAACGATGCCACCACTGGCAACTCTGTTTTTTTATTATTAAACTCTAGAGATTAAAAAATTACCTTTACTCTCTAGAGATTAAAGTAAAACTTCAGCAATTGATTTTACGAATAAATGCCACATAATGATTCAACAACTGTGGCCAATTTTTTTTTTTTTTTTACTCGAAAGATCTCAGGATATGTATTTCCGGTGAAAACACAACAAATTTAAAACGATCGCAATATCCAGTTACCAGCAGTAAGAGAAGATAATTTAGTTTAATTGGAAACCTTCATGCGTCAACACACGATTCCATATAACTTTATGTATATATGTATATGTAAGATGGCGTGGGCCATATTTTACTTGACTAAGCTTATATATATATATGTAGTTCATAGCTATATATATGTATGTATAAGTTGGCTCAAACAAACTTATACTAAGCACCAAACTTGACAGGGTGACCTAACTACTTATTTTACCACACTGCTCTAAAACCACTCAAAAAAGAAAAAAGTTTTTTAGTAAAGTTCCACTAGGTATCTCCTTTTAAAAGCATCATGCAAGATATAAATATTTAAACCAGTAATTTCTAACAAAAAAACACAAACTGATAATGTTGTAACATAACTTTAAAAAAGTTCAAAACATAACGTTAAAGAAATTAAGGTAAATATTATTATTTTAACTTTCTCTTACTGCTTGTAAGAGGAATTAGCCAACGAGTCAAATTTTCGAACTGTGGTTTCAACGAAAATATACATTTTGAGGAAATGTATTTTGGGAATGGTTCTATGTACCTGGTATATGTGTAAACACACTGTGAGTGTGTAAACTTAATTTGCTCTGTGCAAGTCTGTGTTATCACACTATCTGAAAAACGCATCCTGAAGATGGGTGAACGCCCGAAACCGGTCGATGACCACAAAATGAAGCAGGCTACCACGGAAAATGTCTCTGATGCTTTCCAGCTCTGCGGAACCAACCACCACAAACATTATTGAATTGTTTTGTTTTTCCTGGTTTGTTGTCGCAGACCTTCTTTCGTGACGGGTGCTAATGTCATCAAACCTCAGACTTCTTAATAGAAATTTAAACTTATTCATTCCCATAGTTAGTTTAAAAACCTCAATTCCACAACCACTCGCATTCCACAGCTCATCTAAATTAAGGCGATTCTCCTTATAAACCCCAGTAACTAGAGAATCCCAATAAATGCTTTCACTTCCACCAAATCAGTGAACTGGGCATCCCTCTCTCTCCGCGTAATTGCTTTGTTTTGGAAATGTACTAATTAGTATATTTAACAACGTCGTCAATTAAGCAATTCCAGGAATTATAAATTCCTTTTAAAGTTTTGGCATTTCCCTTGACTCCTGGTAGATGGAGTAAAATGTTTTGAAGTGTTCTCTTACTGGTAGCAGATAGAGGTGTTTTTCGCCAATTCCATGAGTTTACAACCTTACCTCTTAACTTCTCTGTTGTGCAAGGTAATGTTCAATATTTTCATCCTGAGAAATATCAGAATCTTCAGTTTCATCACTTTCGTCACTATCATTTTTTTCTGCATTTAGTGACGGAACATTTTTTGGCACGGAATACTCAGAGGCATCAGTATCTGTCTCTTCACAACTCTGCATGGTCTCTAAATAACCATCATCCATCAGCATCCTCATAACTTCCACCAAATCTCTCTCATTCTCCAAGAAATAGTAAAAAAACTGTACAAAATTGAACGCGGTAATCTCACAGATGAAATATTGCTTTAACTGAAAAACTGTTTGCGTTAATACGAAGGTTAATACTAAACTAGCAAAAACATGAGCTTGGAAAATACATGGAGTGAGATAACTCGCGCCCTCTATTTGCTATCCAAATATATAAAAATATTTGGCGGTTGAATCTTTCAGATGACCCGCGTGTGATGGAAGGTTAAACCATCCTCTGATGTGCCACTTCAGTAAAATGCCTGGGGCCCTACCGTCTTTCCTTTTTTCGGAAAGTTTCTAGAATCTCAAGTTTGAAATTCTTTTTTTGATAAGGGTATTTTTTCGAAAACGTTTATTTTCAAAAGGAATTTCTATGGAATATGTGACTAAATTGCCATTATAAGTTTATCTGTGACTGACAGCCGGTGCTGATATATGTTATAGTTCCAGATTGATATAAACTTTTTGCCCATAGATAATATAATAGTATTTGTGTAACATTTTATTTTTTTCCCCGATGTACATTTAACAACGTCGTTAAAGAAATGAAGAAAATTTGTCAATTATAAATTCTAATTAGAATATTATAACTGCAGAAAGGAAATTTCGTGTGAATGCACCATAAGCGACAGAGCGACGAGTTATGATGATCATTGGTAGCGTGTTGAATGTAGAATAAAAGCATTGATGTCGCGACTAGCTTGGAGAGTAACGTGATTAGTTAGAACTCTTGCTTTTTCTAGCAGTGGTGAGCTAATGTACTAGATAGCTTGATAGATCTTTCAACGTTGAAGATGCTGTAGCCAACGTTAACTCTTCAATGTTATCTGGTGAGTTTGTACTCTTCAAAGCTGATTTGTTGACTGACATGTATACGTTTAAGTAAAGTTAGTGACTGACTCTAATCTTCAAAGTTAAACTGCTGCCTCATTCCTACTCCTTAAGGTTAAGCTAGTGCCTGGCCTTAAGATCCCCTCTGAAGGACAGCTTTAATCCATTTCTCTTACAGCTAGAAACAGCTACTAGTTGAGTGACTGGCTGTCATGTTATTTCCATTCGCCAATACATTGCTATGAGTGGATGGTAATGCATGGTTGATGTACGCTTGGAAGGGGCGCCTTGAAGTGATTGCCGATAGAACTATTAAGCCCAACTTTGTGTTTGAAGCAGGCGATTGGTTCCACTAATTACTTAAGTGAGTAGTAGAGGTGCAATTATTGGCAGAACTATTATCAATTATTATTTAATTTTTTCAACAATTTATCTAGAATTAATCTACATTAGTAGATGTTTATTACCGGTTCTGGCGGCAAAATTTCTGAGCCCCAGGCACTTATGAATTTACGCCCGAAGGCAGGGGTCTGGCGCGCGGCTACAAAATTACGATGAGACCCCCATCTGATTTTTAACCAGGGAAAAAAAATATTTTTGAGCCGGGAGATGGCATGCGAGACATGCGGCTACGTTTTGAAAAATCTAGCTTGAAAACAATCTAAGGTAAAAAGAATATTTGTTAGCCGCGAGATGGGCATGCCTGACCTGCGGCTATGTTTTATAATATTTAGCTTGAAAACAGTCTAAGGTAAAAAAAATATTTTTGAGCCGGGAGATGGCATGCGAGACATGCGGCTACGTTTTGAAAAATCTAGCTTGAAAACAATCTAAGGTAAAAAGAATATTTTTGAGCCGGGAGATGGGCATGCCTGACCTGCGGCTATGTTTGATAATATTTAGCTTGAAACATTTTAAGGACTTTAATAATGTTTTTGAGCCGTGAACTGTCATCCAAGTCGAGGGCTACTATTTTATAATATTTAGCTAAACACTTTAATATTTTTTGTTCATGTTTACACTTATAATATTTTAGCTAAAATACATTTTAAGGACTTTAATAATGTTTTTGAGCCGTGAACTGTCATCCAAGTCGAGGGCTACTATTTTATAATATTTAGCTAAGGACTTTAATATTTTTTTGATATTCAATACTTTGTGTATTTTTATGTATTTAATTATGGTGTCAATAAGGTAGTCATAATAAAACAATTATTTCAAAAAGAAAACTTGTTTATTTTATGTTTATCTTACAAATCGGTTCTATATAAATTATTTATTATGTTTTGTTTTCATAATTACATCAAGAAAATTACAATGGTAAATTTCATCCAAGTCTCTAATAATATTATAATATGAGTGACCGATAAGGCTACATATGCAAGTGTCAGGTCCTACTTTACACTTTGGGTTTGACCAAACACAATCTATATAATGGAAAGGTTTATGCTTGCTTTTTCTAATATAATCTTTAGAATAATTTTCCAATTCTTTCATACGATTGTATATTCTCATGAACTTAACTGCAACGGCTCCATCTTTTCCTAAGGTAATTTTGGAGAAATCTTGTAGAAATTGTTGGTAGAAAGGGTGTGATGTAACGTAAGTCCACTCCTCCATTTCTTTTATATTGTAACAGCTTGCTAATACAAACACAACTAATCTCTTGTTGGATGTGTTGCATTAGTTTTGTGTTAAAGTATATATTTCATATAATAACAGTATGGGCTTTCCTTTTTATGCAATGTACAAGGACAATCGGTTACCATATTTAAATCTAATACAAGATTACAATACACACATGCTATTGTATCTTTCTTAATATAAACAAATCCATTAAAAGCTAACACATCTCTACTAACACAGTTGTAATTATTACATCTAGTAAAAGTATTTAATCTAGCTTGAGAGTTGAAAAGATCTAATTTAAATTTGTTAATGTTTGCCCAAGAGGCCAATCTATACACATATTGAAGTGAACAAATATACTTAGTATTATTATGAAAATTACACTTAAAATGATTTACTGGGGGCAATGTTTTTATTGGGGGACACCCAAAATCTTGTAAATCATATACAGGTTTATTCAGTTTCTTTTCTAAAAATAAACACTTTTCCAATCCTTTAGAAAACAAATACGTACAACCTAAAGTGTACCTCTGTAAAATGGGGTCCAACTGTTCGTAATCTAAATCACCATCATCTTGTGCAATTCCATGATGATTGTTCATTAACCATCGGTTAGGAGCACTGGATAAGTTGTTAGCATTGTTGGGCAATTTAAACATCCAACATCCCAAGATGCTTAAGTTTGTGTCAGCAATGGCCATCTCGCGAACAATAAACGTATCATCATCATCAAAACTTTTCCTTTTTTGATATCCCTGCAAGTCAATTATTAGAGGATGCATGATGATGGTTGGGCACACATACAGTGTATGAATGTGAACTAAATCCTATTAGTTTGTTTCCTTGCATTTATATATACACCCCTCTAGAAATATGGTTTAGTACGTGCATGCGCATGTGATGATGAAATTGAAGAAACAGCGTCTAGTTTTACCCGTTCTAAATAATGATTCAAACCTGGAAAAAAGAAGTTTATTTAGACATAGTGCACTTTTCCCCAACATCATTCGTTGTTTAATATGCGGACCAAGTAATTGTGGCAAAACCAATTTGTTATTAACCTTACTTATTCAAAAGAATGGCTTACGTTTTAAAAATTTATACATTTATAGTAAATCACTAAATCAACCAAAATATGAATATTTAAGTCAAGTGATGAAACATGTTCCCAAAATTGGTTATTATAGATATAGTGATATGGACGATATAATTAGTCCACAAGATGTTAAACCTAATTCTGTAATAGTGTTTGATGATTGTGGTTTAGATAGTCAAAATGTGATTAGTGAATTCTTCACCAGAGGTAGACATCAAAATGTGGATACATTCTACCTAATACAAACCTATGCATACGCCAAGAAACATATGCTGCGCGATAATACAAATGTAATCATCGCCTTTAAAATGGATGATTTAAACTTGAAACACATTTATGATGATCATGTTAACGTGGATATGAGTTGGAACAAATTTAGAGAGTTATGCAGTCTGTGTTGGGATGATAAATATGGGTTTTTAGTGATTGATAAGGATAAACCGTTAAATAATGGAAGATATCGTAAAAGCTTTGATATGTATATTGTGGACATTTAGATTTCTCCGTAGTCTCAAGATGGAACGTGCAGTGAAAACAACAAGAAATATTGTAAAAGCTGTTAAATCGTTAAAACGCAAATATAAAGCCTTAAAACATCAAGAACAAGAACAAGAGAGTCTGATTAAAAAACAATTGAAGCCAGTTATAGAACCTTTAGAAGAAATAAGTAGACACGCTAGGAAAAAGCCTAAAATAGATGATGATGAGGATGGTAGCATAATTAAACAAGAAGAAGAAGAAGACGAGGATGATAGCATAAGTAAACAAGAAGAAGAAGACGAAGAAGAAGAAGAAGAGGAGGAAGATTATGAAATGGTAAAATCTTATATAAACTTAAAGAAATCAGCACGTGATTTGCAATATGGTATAAAATTTACTCATTCTGGAAAAATGACAATAGGTAATAAAGAAATTTCCATAAATAATAATAATGATTTCATTATTGATAAACATAGATTTAAGGGAACAAAGGGGTTATATGAATTACTGTTTAAAACAGACCCCAAACATTATAACGATGGTGATTTAAAATCATACAAAGAAATTCTGTTATTATCAAATGCTCATAGAAGACATTATAGTGAAGAGAAACCAATTAATGCTAATCGAGGGAAAAAATATACTTTAATCATATCAAAATTGTTCCCATTCTCAGTAACACCTAGCAAAAAAGGCTATGGATTCATGAAAAATGATGATGTAGTCTACGAATACTACAACGATCCTAATGAATTGGTGGACAGATTAAAATTATGTCTAGCCTCGGAACAAAGTGGAAATAATAGTTTAGGAAATGAAATAATTTCAATTATAAGTGAGCTGAAGGAAGATGGTTACATCAGTTAAGTGGAACAGTGCAAATAGAGGACATGTCCATCGATAAATTTGGAAGATCTTCAGAAATACATCATCATCAAGATTTGTATGATATTTATAATATTGGCAATGATACATATGTAGACTTCAAACATAAAACAATAACAGGAGTTAATACGCCTAAAAAAGGATTGGACGTTGTGAATAAAGAATATTTGGAAAAGTTTATTCTTAAAGAAAATATCGTCACTAAATCATATCTTCAAGAATACATCAACGTTTATGACAGTAAAAGAGTGGAAAATGAAAGGAACCTTTTGCATCAGATATTTGCTACGATTAGAAATAGAATAAGTGAATGGCCTGAACATATGAATGTGACAACACAAATGCTTAGAGACCTTCTTCAGTATCCATGAAAACATGTCTACGATAAAAAAGGAAATAGTTGATGAGTTAATGGCACCTGCTAGAATTCGATTTAAAAGGAGAAAAACTGTACTAAAAGGAATTGATGACTTGTGGCAAATCGATTTACTACATGTTAAGCAGTATGCAAAGTATAATAAAAACAATACTTTCATTTTAACCGTAATTGATTGTTTTTCCAAATATGCTTGGGCTGTGCCAGTGAAGACAAAAAACGCTAATGATGTTACCAATGCTATGAACAAGATATTCCAACAATCTGGAAGAGTGCCTAAAAATATTCAATCCGATAGGGGTTTAGAATTTTATAATTCCAAATTTCAACAGCTTATGAAAAAACATAACATAAATCATTATAGTACTTATTCATCGATTAAAGCATCAATAGTGGAACGATTCAATAGATCATTAATTGGTAGAATTTATAAACAGTTTCATTACAATGGTTCGTATAAATATTTAAATATATTACCATCAATTGTCGATGAATACAATAATACAATTCACTCTGCAATTAAAATGAAACCAGTTGAAGTTAATAAAGGAAATGAAAAAAGTATATTGAAAAATATTTTATTAAAACAAAAGAGCAGCAGCAGCAAGAAACCTCTAAATGTTGGCACAGCTGTTAGGATATCGAAGATTAAAAATGTATTTGCCAAAGGCTATACTGCTAACTGGTCTACGGAAATTTTCTACATTTATACTGTGCATAATACAGAACCAACTACTTACACTTTACAAGATGCAAATAACCAAATTATTCAAGGTAAATGGTATCGTGAAGAATTATCTCCTGTCAAACATGATAAAGTCTATTTAATTGAAAAAATACTGCAAAGAAAACATGATAAAGTGTTGGTAAAGTATTTAGGAATGAACAGTAAAGGATGGATCAAAAAACAAGACTTGGTATAGTGAAAAAAAACATTTATTGTTGTGTTTCATGTAATACATTATTGTGTTTGTTAATATCTATATTAACACAATTATCATTTTCAGTATTATGTACTTCATCTGTAAAATACATAGTATTTTCCAATGTTATTATTAACATTAAATTATGTAAATAATTGTTAATTATCCAAGCATTATGTATAATTGACATTATTTGGTTTTTATTTAAATATATTTCTTTAATTATCACATCTGGTGTTGTTGTTATTGTTTCCTTAAGTGTTAACACTTTTCCCTTTTTATGTGCAAGATACATGGAGAGGGTGCTGTCTTCCATAAGCATCGTCACATCTGCATTTATATTTTTCGTCCTCCCAAAATATGAAACGATCTCACCAAATTTCTGCTGTAGATGATGCCAATGAACGAGTGTTAAATTGATTCCAATACGTCTCTTTACTATTTGCACCACAACGTTATAATTATCACCATTATGTTTTGTTAGCCCCACTAACAGTTTGAAACTTCTTTTAAACTGTAAAAGAGATGTGGAATAATGAAGAGCGTCACTCATGTTTATTGTATAATGTTTTCAATCAGACTGATTAAAAAAATGATTTGGTGATCAACTAGTTCAGTAAGATACCGCCAGTGGCGGAGTGAGGGATAGTTGGTCCAAATTCAATCTACAATTAGATGATGAAATGCTGACAAGTGTCAGTATGGCTAGAGTAGTTGGAAGAGGTGTTATCGACTCTGCAATCAATAAACTTCCTTTTGAATTACATCTCCCTGGTTATCGATTTTGCGGCCCTGGAACTAAATTACAACAAAGAATAAATCAAAGCGGTATAAATCCATTAGATGATGCTTGTAAAGCTCATGATATTGCATATTCACAACATAAAAATTTAGAAGCAAGACATAAAGCCGATCAAATATTGGAACAAGAAGCTTGGAAAAGACTCCTAGCTAAAGATTCTTCGCTCGCAGAGAAAACCAGTGCATTGTTGGTGGGAAATATAATGAAAGCTAAAGTTAAATATGGAGCTGGCAAACGGCGACATCGTCCTTCATTTAATCAATTATTAAAAGCAGCAGCAGTTGGAAAAAAGAATAATAGCGGTGATGTGTTGAAATCGGTTAAATGTGCTTTGAAAAAAGCTAAAGATTACCTAAAAACAAAACCAAATAATCATATTAAAGCACCAAGAGTTATTCCATTGAGGAAGAAACCATGGGTAGGAGGCGTACTACCGCTAATTCCAATACTTGCAGGCCTGTCGGCGTTAGGTTCATTGGCTGGAGGTGCGGCAACCATAGTGAGAACAGTAAAAGACATAGATCAAGCGAAAAAAACTCTTCAAGAACAAAAAAGACACAATATGGTTATGGAAGGACAGAAGGTTGGGCAAGGACTCTACCTGAAACCGTATGGAAAAGGTTTAGGCCTTTATCTAAAACCTTACAACAGAAATTAAATCTACCAAATCGGGCACTTACAAATTATGATATAACTAAGGTTGCCAACAAATATTTACCACATTTCCGGGGCGTATTCATGAGAGATAATCTACCATCACGTCCTAGGACTCAAGAACAAGGTATAATCAATTTGGATTCTTCAAAGAATACTGGTACTCATTGGACAGCATATTCTAAAAAGGGAAATAAAGTGTTCTATTTTGATAGTTTTGGTAATTTAAAACCGCCTAAAGAATTGTTAAAGTATTTAAAACAGTGTGACATCTATTATAATAGAGAACGCTATCAAAAGCGAAACCCTTGGAACTGTGGCCATTTATCTTTACAGTTTCTGCTGAGAGAGCAAGCGGCAAACAATGTCTAGCTATTCTTTTCTTCTAACTGGTTTTGATTCTGTATTGCATGCATCCATATTTCCACCATTGGAATTGGATGCAAATAGAAATTATAGTGTTGGACTATTACGACTAGAAACGTACAATTCAATACCAAATGTGGAGGCTGGAGTGAACAATAAATTCCATTTCAATTTCGATAATAAATTATATGTTATAGAAATGCCAACTGGTACGTATGAAATTGGTGCTATTGAAAGATATCTTAGAACGCTGTTGTTGAACAAAAATAAGTCGCTTGTGTTGCATTTAATGCCAAATCACAATACGTTAAAGACTTCGCTTAAAACAACATTTGAAGTGGATTTTACACAACCCCACAGTATTGGGCCACTATTGGGGTTCAATAAAGTGATTTTACCACCGAACAAAACACACATCTCCAACAATATTATAGATATAAATCCGGTGAATGCGATCAGTGTTGAGTGTAACATTGTAAGTGGATCATATAATAATGGAAACCCAAGTCACAGTTTACACACATTTTCACCATTAGTGGCAGCAGGTTATAAAATAGTGGAAACTCCATCACCAGTTATTTACCTACCCATTAATACAAATTATATCGACAATATCAGTGTAAGATTGGTAGATCAAGCCGGACGTTTGATATCCTTCAGAAAGGAAAGAATTACAATTTGTCTACATATAAAGGAAGGATAATGGGTATTGATTTTAACAACATTTTTTCTTCTTCTTCTTTGGGCAATAATTTTATACTTAAAGCAAAACAAGGAAAAAGTAACATCAGTGCTAAAGCAGAAAGTGAACAACAACGACGTCGACCTTTATCAATAAGCAACGTCAAGTTTTTAAAATCAATAGGATACAAAGTGCACAGATATGGATCACATATTAAACATTAATCAAGAGGTTACTTTCAACGACAATATTGAAAGCTATGAATATCATTCGTATACGCCATTTAACTCATCAGGCCTCTCAAATAATGATGAAATTCGCATCACCATGTTCCAAACTGATGTGTACACATTACCAAGTGAAAGTTATCTGTTCATCGAAGGCAAGTTGGAGAAAGGCGAAGCTGAAAATGCTACTTATGCCAAACTAATAAACAATGCTTTTGCATTTCTATTTGATGAAATTAGATTTGAAATCAATTCAGTGGAAGTTGATAGTGTTAGAAATGTTGGTATTGCTAGCACATTGAAAATATATGCATGCTTTTTCCCCTCTCAAATTAGAGCTTTGGAAAATGCTGGAATTGTTGACCCAAATGAGGCTAACACATCAACTATAGTTAATGCAGACCAGCGTTTCAACGTTTGTCTACCACTTAGATATCTATTAAATTTCTTTGAAGATTATAAGAAAATATTGGTAAATGTGAAACAAGAATTAATATTAAAAAGATCCAGAAGTGATTTGGATGCTCTTGTTGGTGATGCAGTGACGGCTAAAGATTGTACTATTACATTGGAGAAAGTTGTTTGGAATATTCCACATATTAAGCTATCAGACCAGGCGAAACTACATATTTATAAGATTATCGAGAGTGGTAAGCCGATACCGCTAGCTTTTAGATCCTTAGAATTACATGAATATCCGAATTTACCTACAACTAATAAAATCACTTGGCATGTGAAAACATCAAATCAATTAAACAAACCAAGATATGTGATTTTAGCCTTTCAAACCGACAGAAAAGATAATATGGCACAGAACAAATCTATTTTTGATCCTGCTGATCTACGAAACGTTAAGCTTTATTTAAACGATTACAAGTATCCGTACAACGATATGCATTTGAATTTCGAAGAGGGTAAAATTTCACCATTATTTGAAGAATATGTTAGATTTCGTCAAGAATACTATGGAATGACAAGAATCGAGTCGTTATTTGACAGAAAAGGATTTGCTCAAACACCCTTTGTGGTAATTAATTGTGCAAGACAGCCGGATAGGTTAAATACATCTGTAGTTGACATTCACATACACATTGAAACTAATAGACCAATTCCACAAAAAACAAATGCTTTTTGTTTAATAATTCATGATACGCTTATGGAATATACACCATTGAATGGTTTAGTACGTAGATATTAGTAAAATGTATTTAAAATAGCTAGAACGTAATATTATTATAATTGGTTTTTTGCTATATTAAAATATTTTATAAATTATGAGAAATGTATAAATTATAATTGGGTTTTTTTTAAATATTATTTTATCATAATATGTTATTTTTATAAGATATAATAAATTATCGTTCTAAAATGAGTTGTTTTTTTTGAGCCCCAAGACCGGATATTCTTATTGCGTTAGTACGACTAACTCTATCTTATTATGTGTTAAAATTATGTCAATAAATTTTTTAATCTTATTTTTAAAATAAAAAATTATTATTATTATTAGAAATGTGCGTACTACTAATGGTGTTAAAATTATATCAAATAAATTTTTTAATCTTATTTTTAAAATAAAAAATTATTATTATTATTATTATAGAAATGTGCGTACTACTAATGGTGTTAAAATTATATCAAATAAATTCATAATCTTATTTTTTTAAATATAAAAGTATTATGATTAATCAGCCGACAAAGGCGGTATATAGAAACATACCTTATCGCAACAGTGTATGAATCACCGACTTTATTACTTATATTTTATCTACACACAGGATGTACTCAGCTTCGCCGCCTTTTATCTTATTATGTGCCAATACAATTTTTAATCTTTATATATATATATATATATATACACCAGATGTTTATTACTCAGCTTTGTATTTCTAACAAGTGGTGGGGCCTCATATAACAGTATAAATAGTGGAGTAATTTACATTACATCTTCAGCTTTATTCGTCTTCACAACACTCAGGGTAAGTTTAATTTCTATTTTTTCAAATCCAATTAAGTCCTATGTCTAGAAGGAGAGCCTCTGATTCTCTTCGGAGCTCAGAGGAACCGACTAGTTAGCTATTCTTCTCAAATCCAATTAAGTCCTCGCACCATGTCTATGTGTAAGTGGCTAGCAGGAGAGCCTCTGATTCTCTTCGGAGCTCAGAGGAACCGACTAGTTCGCTATCCAGATGCGGATGTTCTGACGAACGTGTGTAAGCTAGGGCGCTCGGCAAAGTTCCAATAGGCCCCGATAAAACGCTGCACAAGTAGGCTAAGTTCATCCCGAATCCGCTTTGCGGTCGCTGGATGCGGTACAATCAGGCAGGTGCATAGGATGATGGATTTGTTTTTTGTTTTTACATGGGCATAGGATGATGGATTTTTTTTTTGTTTTTACATGGGCATAGGATGATGGATTTTACATGTAAAAACTATAAGTATAACTATATTTCAGCTAAAATAATGTCTACAATTATTTTGAAGAAGCTGTTGGAACGATCACCATCCATTATTTATAAACGTATTGGAGATTTGGAAGAAAACAAATCATATCCAATTGCGGCGTTTAAGAAGGTGGAACATACCAAGTTCGGTCCTGGTCTGACAGCAGTGCTCCATGACCAAGAAATTCTAATAAGAGTGTTCCTTCCTAAACGATTTGTAGAAGCGTTGAGCGATGAAGATATTCTCACTTATGAAGGTATGTAGAGCAACACATATTTTATTCTATTTCCCCCTTAGCATGTAATATATTTTAGTTTTTATTTTAAGATGGTGATCTTGCGTTAATATATAAAGGAGCAAGGGGCAACTTTAACAATATAGAATTTACCCCATCACATAAACCAGGGGTTCCTTCCAGAAGCAAGAAGGCTAAAAAGACACAAACGGACCAAGATTAATTTTTTTCTGTGTAAGTTTTTACATTATGTCATCTCTATCTTGTGTTAAGTGTGGAAAGAGTTTTTCCAAACCATATAATTTAAGGAGGCATGCTTTAACATGCTTACAAAAAACATGTCCTTACTGTGGCAATATATTTCGCACATTGGTGAAATTCTTAATACACATCTCCTCGTTTTGTATTAAATGCGAGGATTGCAACATAGTATTTGACAAAAAATCCCTCTTTCTAAAACATACTTGCCAAAACACACCTCATTCTTCTTCACACATTATGACAGACAATGACAAGAAAGTGTTCAATAAAAAGAAATATCGTATGTTATCGGTTCCTCTACAAGATGGTATAGTAGTTACGGCATTAAATAAATCAGCCCAAAATTTTTGTATAAAAAATGTTGACAATATAAAAGACCCGTTGCTATTTCTACAAGAGAAACACAACATACTTCTACAGTTGTTGAGTAAAGCTAGAGAAGAGTTATTAATTTTCAAATCATCCATTCTATTGGAATGTGTTTACAGTCGGTATAGGAATTCTGATCTTGAACAGTTTACCGATGCCAATTTTAAAACTTCCATAGAAGTTATTGACGCTAGTTGCAATTTAATTCACTACCTCCGAAGAGTTTTTGCAAAACTTGTGAGCGAGATTGAAGAATTTGAAACTAGCGGATCAAACTGGAAACTGGATTCTATTGATAGCATTGTCATTAGATTAACTAAATATCGACCTTTAGGCGGAAGAGGTTACATCGCTTTACCAAAGGAAATAGCCGATAAACGGGCAATCATTAACATTTGTAATACTGATGATTTTTGCTTTAAATATGCCATCTTAAGCCGCCAGTTAAAGGAGACGCGTAGATTATCGACGTATAAAAAACTAAATCATCCTTACAATTTCGACAATATTTCCTTTCCCACACCATTAAAAGATATACGTAAATTTGAAAAACATAATAATGTATCGATAAACGTTTATTCTTTAACCGAGGAAAATCAGGTTTATCCTCTAATGATAAGTTCAAATGAAAAGTCTGTAGAACATTTTGATTTGTTATATTTAAGAAACGAAAATACTTCTCATTATTGTTTAATAAAAAATTTATCCAGACTTGTTTCTTCACAACTTAGTAAAAAGCATAGCAGCGCTGTTATATGTAAACGGTGTTTTAAAACATTTACTCACACCTATACATCGGTAGATGGGAAAACGGCTGAGGAACGATTAACAGACCATCTATTATTTTGCAATAAACAAAAACCTTGTCGCATTCAAATGCCTTCAGACAACACATATTTACAGTTTACAAACTTTCAACATAAACAACACGTACCAATAGTTATCTATGCTGATTTTGAATCTATACTTTTACCAGTACACAATGCACCCGGCAGTCCATCAACATCATGGTCTAGACAAACACACAAGCATGAAATTTGTAGTGTTGGGGCTAAAGTTGTCTCTTCACTATCAAATTATCAAAAAGACATTTTCATTTACACTGGGGACGATGCTCTTGAACAATTTATGCAGTATTTACATTCCATTGTTAAAGACGTGGAAACCTTATATAAGGAGATTATTCCAATGACAGATCTATCACCACAACAACGACATGACTTTGACAATGCCACTCATTGTGGTATTTGCGACCAACCGTTTAACCATTTAGACAAAAAAGTTCATCATCATGATCATCTTACAGGGGAATTTCAGTGTGCTGCACATAATGATTGTAATTTAAATTTTCAATTACCCAATTTCATACCGGTGTACATGCATAATCTTAGCGGATATGATGCTCATCCTATTATATTATCTTTGGGACAGGATCCAGGCGACATATGGGTAATACCAAATTCAACTGAGAAATATATAAGTTTTTCGAAAAAATTTAGCGATTGTACGCTATGGCTTAGATTTTTAGATTCTTATAGGTTTTTACCAGACAGTTTAGAACGACTAATAAATAACTTGACTGAATACCCACAAATGGAACAACAATTTCCAAATTATGATGAACGAAAATTACTACTTAGAAAGGGTATTTACCCATACGCCTACATGACAAGTATGGAAAAATTAGATGAACGTTCCTTACCAGCTAAAAAATATTTTTTTAATGATTTAACCGATGAGCACATATCCGATAATGATTATTTACACGCTCAACAAGTCTGGACCGCTTTCAATATACAAACACTTAGAGATTACACAGAATTGTATTTAACAACAGACATAATTCTTTTAAGTGACATATTTGAACAGTTTAGAGATGTGTGTGAATCCATTTACAGCATTGATCCGAGTTGGTATTTCACAACGCCTGGGTTGGCATTTGACGCCTGTTTAAAATATACAAAAGTAAAATTGGAACTATTGACTGATTATGATAAACATCTTATGATTGAATCAGGTATTCGTGGAGGTATCACTTCGTGTGTTACAAGACATTCCAAAGCCAATAACCCATACATAAGTGGTTACGATCCCACACAACCATCTAGCTATATTTTATATATAGATGTAAATAATCTATATGGGTTTGCAATGAGTGAATATCTTCCTTATGGTGGTTTTGAATGGGTGGACAATAGTGTGGATGTTACCACAGTTCCTGATGATAGCGATGATGGTTTTATTCTAGAGGTTGATTTGCATATACCAACCAGCTTACACAATCATTTCAGTCAGTTTCCACCACTGCCACATCATCACAATAATAAGCTCTATACCACGCTTGAGGATAAACAACATTATGTGATTCATTACAAAAATTTAAAACAAGCTCTGTCGATGGGTGTTGTTTTGAAAAAAGTGCATAGAGTATTAAAATTTAAACAATCCCCCTGGCTTAAACCTTACATAGAACTGAATACTAACTTACGCAAGACGGCTAAAAACGATTTTGAAAAGGACTTTTACAAATTAATGAACAACTCTGTTTTTGGAAAGTGTATTGAAAATAAGAGGAAACGATTGACCATCAAACTTGTCACCACGGAAAAAGCATTATTAAAATTATCCAAAAGACCAAACTTTAAAGACAGGACAATTTTTAGTGAAAACGTTGTTGCAGTACACTTACAACAGGAAACAATTTATCTGGACAGACCTATTTACGTGGGATTTTCGATTTTGGAACTCAGCAAACGGTACATGTATCAATTTCACTACGAGGTTATGTTACCATTTTATAATCATACTTCCCTGAATTTGCTATACATGGACACTGACTCTTTTATATATAATATTCAAACAGACGATGTATACGATGACATGATTGAATTGAAAGACTATTTTGACACTTCCAACTACCCTGTTACGCACAAATGCTATTCAAACCACAATAAGAAAGTGTTGGGTAAATTTAGCGATGAAACTGCCGGAGTTCCTATTCAAGAATTGGTGGCATTAAGACCTAAAATGTATAGCTTCAACATTTTCAACAAACACATAGTTAAAAAGGCAAAAGGTGTTAAAAAAAGCGCTGTGAATAGATTTTCATTTTCTGATTATCTAAATGTTTTAAAAAGCCAAGACCTTGTATTACATGCACAATTCAAAACTATTCAATCTAAACGACACCAATTATACACATATGAATGTAGTAAAACAAGTTTGACATGTTTTGATCAAAAACGTTTCATTTTAGATGACGGAATTCACACTTTGCCATACGGACACTATAGACTCAACAAATAACTATGCACACAAGATCTAATCTTTGTCTACAATACACTATTGACGAGAAGTATTTTCAACCATTCTCACTTTTGGGCCTATGCATGATCAAAATATGTTTAAATTTACCTAGGAGATCTGATATTTTCCTACTTGATATACCGAAAACTGTTCAGCTTAAATTATTTCATTCATTCTCTGATTATTGTATAACTACTTATAAAAAATGTAATATAGATTTGTATTGTTTTGAAAATATTGAATTTATTGCTGGTCAACCAATGCCTCTATCAGATTACATTGCCATATTGTATTGCAACCCAGATAACAGATCCTTATTATTGCAACACTTTAAAACATTCACAATAACTATTGAACTGTATTACTTTAAAAAAATAAACATTCTTTCCCATAATAACATTGACGAACTATACAATGATACCAATTCTTATTACAATTTTTGTGACAAATGTTGCAATTTGCTCAAGCCAAGCACACCTAAAGGATTAATTTGGACATGTCAACGTACTACTGTTCACACTAACAACACTAATCTTCTTTCCGATTTGATATATGATCCTTTTTTCTGGTGTTTCAATTGTATTACATGCCCATTATTTGGTGTGGAAAAATGCTTATGTGATGAGATAATGTAAATATTAGATTATGTCTTTTGTAAATAGATTACTAAAACTGTACTAGAGAAAAATAATTTCTAAGATCATTGTACTAAAAAGAATTATGTCTTGTAAAATAGAATAGTGAAAAATGTATTAAATAATCATAGAAAATAAAAACTTATAATATGTCATTCTGCCTTCTTTTTTTTCACCTATAATGTTATAAACATTAAAAAATAAGAACTACACACTAGTTATACTAGTGCTGAACATAAAAAAGTGAAATACATAAATCATAGTAGTACTGAATATAAAAAAGTGAAATACATAAAACATAGTAGTACTGAATATAAAAAAGTGAAATACATAAAACATAGTAGTACTGAACATAAAAAAGTGAAACAATACATAAAAATACACTAAGTATTGAATATCAAAAAAAATATTAAAGTCTTTAGCTAGATATTATAAAATGTTTGCCCCCACGACTTGGAAGCCATCTCACGGCTCAAAAACATTATTAAAGTCCTTAGAATGTTTCTAGCTAAATATTACACATCTTAGCCGCATGTCGTGTATGTCATCTCACGGCTTAAAAACAATATTAAAGTCCTTAGAATGTGTTTAGCTAAAATATTATAAGTGTGAACATGAACAAAATATCAAAAATATTAAAGTGTTTAGCTAAATTTTATAAAATATTAGCCCTAGTCTTGTATGCCATCTCCCGGCTCAAATATGATAATAAAGTCCTTAGAATGTGTTTATCTAAAATATTATAAGTGTAAACATGAACAAAAAATATTAAAGTGTTTAGCTAAATATTATAAAATAGTAGCCCTCGACTTGGATGACAGTTCGCGGCTCAAAAACAATGTTAAAGTCCTTAAAATGTATTTTAGCTAAAATATTATAAGTGTAAACATGAACAAAAAATATTAAAGTGTTTAGCTAAATATTATAAAATAGTAGCCCTCTACTTGGATGACAGTTCGCGGCTCAAAAACAATGTTAAAGTCCTTAAAATGTATTTTAGCTAAAATATTATAAGTGTAAACATGAACAAAAAATATTAAAGTGTTTAGCTAAATATTATAAAATAGTAGCCCTCGACTTGGATGACAGTTCACGGCTCAAAAACATTATTAAAGTCCTTAAAATGTATTTTAGCTAAAATATTATAAGTGTAAACATGAACAAAAAATATTAAAGTGTTTAGCTAAATATTATAAAATAGTAGCCCTCGACTTGGATGACAGTTCACGGCTCAAAAACATTATTAAAGTCCTTAAAATGTTTCAAGCTAAATATTATAAAACATAGCCGCAGGTCAGGCATGCCATCTCCCGGCTCAAAAATATTTTTTTTACCTTAGACTGTTTTCAAGCTAAATATTATAAAACATAGCCGCAGGTCAGGCATGCCCATCTCCCGCTCAAACAAATTCTTTGTACCTTAGATTGGTTTCAAACGCTGATTTTTTCAAAACGTAGCCGCAGGTAAGGCATGCCAATCCCGGCTCAAAATATTATTTTACCGTGAGATTGTTTTCAAGCTAGATTTTTCAAAACGTAGCCGCCCAGGGTCAGGCATGCCCATCTCGCGGCTCAAAAATATTCTTCTTACCTTAGATTGTTTTCAAGCTAGATTTTTCAAAACGTAGCCGCATGTCTCGCATGCCATCTCCCGGCTCAAAAATATTTTTTTTCCCTGGTTATAAAATCAGATGGGGGTCTCATCGTAATTTTGTAGCCGCGCGCCAGACCCCTGCCTTCGGGCGTAAATTCATAAGTGCCTGGGGCTCAGAAATTTTGCCGCCAGAACCGGTAATAAACATCTACTTACATTAATCAGAAATAATTACCTTCAGCTCAAACCTTTGAATCGGCGAAAAACCACTTGTTTGTACTAAAAATAACGCTTAAAAAAATAATACACAAACAAAAAATGAACCACATATAAATTCGTTTGGAAAGATAAAGATAAAAATTATTAAAACAAAAATATGGAGGAGTGTTATTATTTATTCAACTATTTGAATATTACAAAGTACTTGTAAATTTATATATAATCACACTTTTTATTCCAGCCTAAAGCGTTTCCAAACAAGATGAAAAAACATAAAATGATCAGCAGGCTGTGTTGAATGATCTCCATCGGGCTTTTCTTCCTTTATTTTCCCCTTTGCACGTCTCTTGCTTTATTCCCACTGATAATGGCCATCGGTTCACAGTAATGGGATTGCTCAAAAAAATAAATAAATAAAGAGGGAAAAAATTCCCTTTTTTACTTCTTTTTTTTTTCAAAAAAAAAAAAAAACCGATGCAATTTCTTTCAAACGAAAAAAAAATCTGTGAGTTTTCCATTTAAATAATTATTGGTTTTTATTTTCCGGTTCAAAGGAAAAAGATTCACACTATAGACCGCTGGTATTCTGCGCATGTGTCAATTCTGAATTGTTAGAAAATATATATATTGTTTTAATTTCATTTTTCTTATTTGTAAGTGGCAAATTTTCTTAAAAATTGAATTTCTTTTTCTAAATATTTAGTTATTTTTATATTACACAGATGAGAGAATCCCACTGTATTGAATTGTTAGTTAGCCTCCTGAGGGTAAAAGTTAGCAATTTAAGGATAATGTAAGGTCATCCCCAGACGATAACCTGAGAACTCACTCAAATAATTTTCTTGGGGATGAAGTTTTAACAGGCAGGTTTTCAAAAGAGTAATTCTAAGCAGTGGTAGCGCGGTGGGCTAGCAGAGGTCCTGGGTTCGAATCCAGCATGCTACCCTTAGACTTACTCTTCCTAGAAACCTCTTTAGTTCACTGTCCAGTGATAGGCAGTGTTGTCTGTAGCTAGAGAACACTGCTTAGAGGCCGGCAGTGCACTGAGAAGGCTACGGGGGACACAATAGATCTTTCAGACGCAGTGCATATCCTCTTTTAAAAAAATAAAAATTAATGAAACTTCATTTTATAGATATAAATCTATCACTTTTATTTGTAATTTTTACGGAAACATAGATTTTTTGAATTTCTGGGATGATCCTGTGAAGTTAGATTTTCTGAGGTTCTAGGGAAGGTTACGCTCCCCTCTGGTTTCTTTTTTTTGTTGTTTAAGTTCTCCCTTCGCTATACAAATAATATTGAGGTTAGTAAAACGTAATAAAAATTACAAGTTTGATGAAAATCTGTAAACAATAACTACTTATATGTAAACTGGAATAAGAGGAAGTCAAGTTAGTGTTTTATGTCCCCAGATTTTTCTGAATATAGTTTTGGTTCTAAAATGTTACAAATTTTCTTTGAAATGCCCCGCTTCTGGACATTCGCAACCAGTGACTACACTAACTGTTTGGTTATCTACTCATAGGAAGTTGGGTACTAAATCTTGAAGTATCAACCACTAGGTATCAAACGCGAAAGCAAAAGAGCACTATGTTACCGGCTAACTCTATAATCTGATAAGATACAGACAAAAAACAAAAGGATCTAACATGTGTTTCTACGAATCGGAGGAAAGACAAACAAACAAACAAAAAAATCCCATGATTTAGTATACCTAACCCCAAAAAAAGAAGAAAAAACTCATGTCAACAATTAAACAAGACAATTTAATGATTTGTTTTTTACTGTTTAATAGTATCAGTTTGTGGGGAGGTTGTGTAGGAGAGACAACTAAGCACATTATATATGTGTTGATGATCGTAGACATGGATAATGAGAAAGAATGAGTGAGTAGAAATGGATCGTTGGGGAGGTAGAGTTCTTCAAGTAGAGAGAAAGAGATTGACATATCTGATAAAAATTAAGAATAAATTAGGGGTGTGTAAGGTCGATAGTTTCTTTTTTGGAATATGAGTGGAAGTGGCGAGGTGGTGGGAAGTCCAAATGGTCATGTATCAAGGTCGTTTAATTGTATTCTTTTTTGTGGTGAGGTGAGTGAATAACAACTTGTTAACAATATATATATATTGTGTGTGTGTGTGTGTGTGTGTGTGTGTGTGTATATAACAGAAATAGAGAGGCAGAAAGAGAGGAAGTGTGTGTGGGAGAGAGAGAGAGAGAACAATGAAACCAAATTGATACAATCGTTTAAATCTTCCCCTCGCCACCATGACTTAGCTGGCAC